>RJWH01006405.1:0-55570 GCA_004363575.1 Solenodon paradoxus
CAGAAAGAGTGTCACTGGAGGCCAATCAGAGTGGACACCTGGCACTCTTGCCATGTGGCAGAATCAGTGAAGAATATGGTTTAGTTTGCAAAGTTGAGCTTGCAAACAAACATTTCTGAACCTATTTGCAAAGGTGACATTGAGAGAGCATTGATTTTACATTGCAGAGGCAACTTGTTGCTGACAGGCCTTCAGATAGACCAAGTGTTTTTGAGAACTTTCCAAGGACTGATGGAAGAGGCACCCCCTGCCCTCGGAACTAACCTGTTTAAGCAATTTGCAAAGACAACTAGGGCAAGTCTGCTCAGTCACCTAATTTGGTTGGGCCTGAGCACTGTGGAGAGAAGTCACTGAGGGCAGCCAGGGAAGATTTCCTGGTGGAGGTGGCTCCTGGGTTAGACGGAAAGAAGCTGGAGTGTTCTCAGAGAGGTGGTGACATGCGAGCGTGGCTGCGTTCATCGGGCGGTGTGACCGGTAAGTACGTGGAGTTGGTGATGGGGATGGAGTTTCAAGAGCAGGAGGACTCGACGTGGTCTGCGCTGGGAGCCATGGAAGGTTTTGCAGCAGAAGAGTCAGCCAGTAATGGTAGAGTTTTGAGTGTCTCAGGTGCTAGAGCAGAGGCAAAATTGCAGATGAATGTGAGTCCCGAGAGCCAAGGTTCTGCCTCACAAGGCTCAAGGTCACGGACTAATCATTCACTCCTCTGCCTCCATTTATCTCATCTGTAAAATGAAAGCAGTTTCTAATCCTATTTCACAGATTTGCTGTGCTAACTTTAAGAATATATGTGAAAATTTTTTTTAAAGTAAAGTTAATTTAAGAAAAGATCCAGATGATAGGTGTCTGGGTCCCCTCTCACTTTCCCTTCCTGAGCCTAGACGACAACAAGAAGTGAGAGAGAAATTAGTCTAGTGTTCTTGTGGGTGATGACATTGTCCACTCGTCAGAGAAGCAGAGAGGGCAGGAAGTGAGTCACGGCATCCTGTCCACCTTTCGTATTTAATCCTCACACCCCAAGGGAAGGTACGCGATAGGACCCTGCCCCGGGTCACACAGCTCATCAGCGGTAGGGCCCTCCCAATGAAACGGCACCCAGACGTCCTGTCTTAGTCTGCCGGAGTTGCCATACCAACGACCGCCCACTAGGGCGCGCAGGCAAAGGAGATGCTTATTTCCCATGATTCTTGGAGACAGGGAGTCCAAGATGAAGGTGTTGGCTTGAAGGTTGGTATGTTCTGAATCCTCACTCCTTGACTTGTAGATGACTGTCTAGCTGTGTCCCCACTTGGTCTTCCCTCTGTGTGTGGTTCCTAATCTCTTAGAAGGACATTGGTTGTTGGCGTAGAGCCCACTCCGATGACCTCATTTTATGTTAATCACCTTTTGCAGGCACCATCTCCAAATACCATCACTGTCTGAGGTACTGGAGTTTAGGAATTCAACATCTGACTTTTCCAATTCAACCCATAATGTATTCCTTCAGAATTTCCAGAGCATGTACAATTTTCAGTGCAAAGGCAAACTCTGGGAGGAAAATGGAAGTGGGAATTGTAAAATTCCTGGGAGCTGTTACAAGCTTGATTTGGGAGTGGTGGGCACCATCAAAAAATGACAAGATGAAGACGGATGAGTGAATGCTTCAGTGCGCCCAGCGACCTTGATCATTCATTTAAGTAAACTGCATAAACAGAAAACCAAAAACTCTAAGTCCCTCTAGAATTTCAATAAGAAACTTCAATTAACTTACTTTATAAAAGATTCCGTAACCGGTTTCCTTTAAATACCCAACCTCCCTAGTATACTCGCAAAGCAACTGATTTAACACCACGTGATAAAATCACTACGTTTTCAGAGCCTAGCCATTAAAAGCAGGAGAGGCAGCCTGTAATTAAAATTTTGCTCAATGTTCCTCCTCCGAAGACCAGTTCAGTTCTCAGCAAGTGACAGTTAAAGCAACAAAGGCTGGATCTCCAGGGCCTTCTTCTCCAGGTGTGTGTGCGCGGGGATCCGAGCCTGGGCTAGGCCGCCCCTCCTGCCGTCCCCGGAGCCAGCTGGATCTCTGCAGGCAGCATCCCAACCTAGTCCTTGCCCTCTGTCACTTGGGGACAGTGATACTTGGTCCCTGTCAGTTAAGAGGGCAGGGAGAGAGCCTGGGGAATATTAGATGCTGTCCAGACCTCCTGTGAGTAATTGCTACCTGTGAACATTTGACTCTGTTCACCAGAGCTGCAAATGTCGCCAGGGTGATAGGCTGACTTCTAGTCCTCTTGAAAATATGGAGCACACTGCCAGACACCGAGGCAGAAGCTGAGGTCAGAGGGAGGCCCTTCACCCCTCTGAGGGAAGAGCATGTATAAGTTGGACAGCGCATGTGTGATGCGTCCACTGGCAGTGAAGTGTTTACTGACTGAGCCTAAAATCTGACAACACTGAACACTGGCATCTAGGGCAGCAGCAATTAGGATTTAATAAAGGCAGCTCCTGCTTGGGTGTTAGATTCTGACCCGTCCTGCCATCGTAAATATCTATTCAGAACCCACTGCTTGCTGGAAGCTGTGTTGGGCACGGAGGGGCCCGAGTATTCAAGTGTGATTCTAGAAAGTCAGGACTTTGTCTGTCCTGTGTGGAGCTAGTGCAGACGGCGGTGTTCATACACCAAATGAAAGGGGAAGCCCAGAGCTCTGGTGCCCCGAGATGGGGGCCTGGTCCAGCGTGGGGAGTCAGGCAAGGCTCTAAGCCAAAGGCCAACACAAGCCCATCTGGCAGAGTAGGGACGGGCATGTTTAAGGCAGAGGGAACGTTATCTGCAATGGCCTGATGGTGAGAGAGTGTAGAGGTGGGGCGAGTCAGGTGCTTCTGAGAACACAGACTTCCTGGAGAGTGGAGGGCTGAGGATGGGGCTGAAGATTTGAGGAGAAGCCTGAATGTGAAGGCCATGTGGGTGGAGGTGAGTAAGCCAGACCTTGCACTTGTAAGGTGCCCTGGAAGGCTGTCGATCTGTGGTAATCATCCTGGGCTGGAAGCAC
This sequence comes from Solenodon paradoxus, assembly GCA_004363575.1. NCBI lineage: Eukaryota > Metazoa > Chordata > Mammalia > Eulipotyphla > Solenodontidae > Solenodon > Solenodon paradoxus. The sequence continues at coordinate 3,027 of RJWH01006405.1, forward strand.
CGCAGTACTGGGTAATCAGGGCCTGGCATACCCATCACCCTACCTCTTTCCCCATACCAGGGGCTCCCAAAACTCATTCAGACCCCTCTGGCACCCAGGCCAAAGGATTTGTTCCTTTTGTTTGTTTGTCTTTTGTTTTTGAAGGAAAGGTACAGGCAGGAATGAAGGTGAGCAGGCAGGCAGGCAGGAAGAGAGAGGAGGCAGAAGCACTTTATTTACTTGTATTTAGTTATTCATCTCAGATGTTCCCCCTGGCCACAGGTCCTGAACCAGGGACCTAGGTTTTGTTCTTTAATTCATCTGTAAGCCCTCCTCACTCCACACCAGGCTTTCTGCAAAAGCTCTCCAGAGCCTAGCAGCCTTCATTGTTTAGGGTATATAAAGTCAACTTTGAGGAACAACCCATATGTCCGGGTTAGTAGAAGACCAAAAATAACCAGGATTATTTAAGATAGAGATTATTTTTCTCTTCATAAAAAAGGCCTGGGGGTAGACTGGCCAGAGTGGGCATACTGGTTCCATAGGCACTAGTCCACCTCCATCTTTTTTGCTACATCATTCCCTGCTTGTGACCACTTTACTCAGAGTCCCTCATGGTCACCTCATGGTCCAGTATCATTGCTGGAGTGCCAGCCATTGCATCCTCATTCTGTGCAAGAAGGAGGAAGAACTGGGCTCATTTTTTCATTGACCACCCCTAGTGGCTCATGGAGATGCTGTTGAAGGGGCAGGCGACTGAGAACCAGGGGAGCTCCACCTCTGGTTAGCCTCCCACAAACCCAGTGGCCAAGCTTGCTGAATCTGACTGTACCTCAGAGAATCACGGCACTGGGTGCAGGCCTGCTCCTGAGCTAATTCCTTATCATATCTGAACTTCAGCTGCTCTTCAGAAAGAATAATCCTGCTCCTGGAGATCTGAGATGTGATCAAAGGAGACAAAGTAAGTGTGGTTTATGGTGGTGATATGTAACTTGTCTAGCCTCTCAGGCAGTTCTCTTCCCTCTAGATAAAGTCTAGATTGCTTTTCTGAGCTCAATTATATATACTGACTTCTCTCCTCATCTCTACCCCACCCCACGCAGGTCACAGGAATCATAATACCTCCTTGTTTCCCAGGCATCTCTCTTCTGAAGAGCTCAGAGCCCTAATTATCTCTGTGCCACTGAGTAGTCCAAGATACTTGGAGGAGCAAGAATTAATGTTTGCATCTGGGAAATGGGTGGGTAACACACTCAGGGTCAGAGTAGCAGCTCAAACTGGGTCCTCTGACTCCAGAGGTCTTTCTCCTGAAATAGTATCTACAGACCTTTTTTTTTTTAAAAAAAAATGTTTTTAGTATTTTTATTGCTTGTTCACAAATTAAAATGAACTCCTATGTGTAGGTTCCCCATAGGTGCAGTTTCCCCATTCCTCAGATATATGTCACACACCCTGCCCTCCAGCACATCGCCAAGTGCTCTTCACCGTTGTCCAGTGGTCTCCGCCAAACTTGCTCCCAATCACCCATCCCACATGCCCTGTTGGTAACCTTTTTCGATTACAACTCAGACCTTCTGTTTTAAAGCAACAGATGTAAAGCAAAAGAATTCATAATCCAAGGCCCAGTGACTTGGCTGGAATCCGAAGTTTGTGACTGCCCTGCCCCACAAGTCACCTTCCTAGAAACTGCCCTGAACTCTCCCTCGGGCCCCAAGGTGGGTTGCTCCTGGTCCTTCCAGAAGCATCCAGTTCTCCAGCTGCTCAGTGCTGCTGGGTTAAGAGTGCTGCTGGTGGGCGGACGAGGGAGGTAGAAGCCCTGCCCCGCAGGAGATGAGGGGCTAACTGGGAAGAGTGTCGGGTCAGTGTGTGGCTGTGGCGGCAGGTGTCATCACAGCCGCAGCATCGCCCAGCTCAGCTGGGACTCAGGCCCATTCTGCCAGAGCTGCCCCCCACCCGGCCGGTGTTTCTAGCTGTGCTTTTCTGCTCGCAAGAATTATACATGGGGTGATACAACCACGTACCCCCCCACATTAGTCATTGTATTTTATTATCCATTTTCCTTTTATATTTTTGAACACTTTTTCAACATTTTTTTTGCCAATTTTCCTAGCTTTTTAATGAATCTTGTGTCTTTATCTTGCCTCCTCTGTGCCCACGTTCACTGTCTGATAGCAATTTAATTAAAATAATTAATTCGAAGAGGCAGTACAATTCAAAAATAAAGTAACAATAGAAAGAGACTCTGAAAGCAACCCAAATATTTATCAGCTGATGAGTGGATAAAATAGTGTATTGATATAATAAGACATTATTTACCATTAAAAGGAATGATGTATGGCACCCCTGGTGGAGTAGGTGTTGGGCACTGTCCATATACATCCCAGGGCCCCGGTTCACGTTTTGGGATTGGGAGGAGCAATCAATATGAATAACTAAATAAAACATATAGATGTTTCTTCCTCCTCTCCCTGCCTGCCTCTGCTCGCCTTCACGGCTGCCTGCACCGTTCCTTTAAAAATAAAATAATGTGAGGAATGATGTGCTGACATGCGACAGAGTGAATGAGCCTAGAAAACAAGCGGAGTGAAAGAAGCAGACACAGAAGCCACATGCTGCACGATTCCATTTATCTGAACTATCCAGAGCAGGGGACTCCACAGAGACTGAGTGAAGGCCGGTGGTTACCAGGGACAGGGACCTGGGGCGGGGCGGGGAAGTCGGGAGTAGTCGCTTAGGAAGAGGGCTTTCTTTTGGGTGATGAGACCGTTTTGGAAACAGAGCAAGGTGGTAACTATACAACAGTGTGACTACACAAAATACCCCTGAATGGTGTGCTTTAAAATGCTGAACGTGCTTAGTTTTTTATTACTGAGGTGACTTTGATTTACAAACAACGTAAGTTTTAGATGTGTGAGCTCGGTCTTCATCAGTGGATGGTGTGCCGTGTCTGCCACCAAGTGTCTCATCGCCCTCCTCTCCATCTGTCCCTGTGACCCTTTGCTCCCACCCCTGCCCCTCTGGTAACCTCTGTTCTGATGGCAAAATCCAAGGGTTAGGCTTTTTTTGTTTCGTCTGTACATTTGCTTTGTTTCTTTCTAGTCCACCGTGGAGTGAGATCATCATACTGGTGGCTTTCTCCTTCCGATGTTTCACTTAGCATCGTCGCCTTTAGTTTCCTCTATGCTGTCACAGATGGCAAGGTTTCATCTCTTTTTAAAGTAGTATTTGTGTGTTAGTGTGTGTGTGTGTGTATGTGTGTGTGTGAGACACGTCTTCATTATTCTTCCATCTGTGATGGCACGTAGATTGTACCCAGCTCTTGGCTGTTGTATGCAGTGCTGCAGCGAACATGGGGATGGATGCATCTCTTTCAATTAGTGTTGCTTTGGGTTTTGCGGGGTAAATACCCAGTTGTGGAATAATAGGGTCATATGAAATTTCCATTCTTGATTTTTTGAGGGATCTCCTCACTGCTTTCCATAATGACTATGCCAACTGATATTCCCGTTAACTGTAGAAGAGTCCTCTTTGCATCTCAGCCAACACTTATTTCCAGTGTTTGGGAGATGAGCCAGTCTCACCGGTGTGATACGACATCTCATTGTTTTGATTTTCATTTCCCTAATGACAGGAGATGTGGGGCAACTCTTTATGTGTCTGTCGGCCCTTTGCGTCTTCCTTGGAGAAATATCTACTCAAATCTTCTGCTCAGTTTTTGATTGGTTAGTTGTTTTTTCTGTTGTTGAGTTTTATGAGTTCTTTATATATTTTGGATGGTAAACCCTTGTCAGAGTATGTTGTACATGTTCTGTTCAGTAGGATGTCTTCCTGTTTTGGTGATAATTTCTTTTACTGTGCAGAAGAGGCTTTTTAGTCTAATGGAGTTGCATTCATTTTTTGTTTTGTTTCTCTCACCATTGGACTTTAGTCTCCAAAGACCATCTAAAGCTGATAATAGGATGTAATTGCTTATGTTTCCTTCTAAATATTTTGTGGTTTCTGGGAACTCAATTCTATTCTACCAATCTGTGTGTCTGTTTCATTCTAATACCATACTGTTTTGATTACGATTGCTTTGTAATATAGTTAAAAAATCCAGGAAAATACTTTCACTTTTGTTCTTTTTTCTCACTATCATGATTGATTTTATATTAAGAGAGTGAGACCTCAATAATTTTTAAAAATAGGTATGCTCTGTGAAGTATGGAAGTATTGTTTTCACCTGTCCCCATTTATCCCCTTCCCTATTGCCCTATTTCCTTCTAAAGGTAACAATTTTAAAAAACTTTTTATTATTAAAAATTTCCAGCAGATGTAAAAGTAGACAGAATAGTATAACGTACTTCCTCTGATACATCTTCATTCTTTCCTGCTGTCCATTCCCCCACCCATGGATTATTTGAAGCAAATCTCAGATATCCTATTTATTTCACTCATAAAGAATTCTGTATATGTTAGTAAAACATTAGAACATTAAAAAAACGTAATATAGGTAGTACTTTAAAAATGCTTGTTTCTCCTTTTGGTGTTTCTTCATGCTCTGCAGGAATATATTCTTACTCCCCCTTCAAAGGTACCCTGCTGAGAATGCTGTTCTGCGGCCTTCTCCTTTCACCTAACAGAATATTCTCTTCCACACCAGTGCATAGTGATAACTCCTGTTTTCCTAGGCATATAATGTTCTCTGATATGGTTATACCTGTCCCCTGTTTCTAGGTGTTTGAATGGTTTCCAGTCTTTTCTTTTGATAATCTGAGGTGAATATTTGCTGACAGAGGGGTCAAAGGTAAATCACATTTGTCTTCTGGCGTCATGTCATCTGGATTAGAGAGATTCTCCAGAGACACAGAACCATGGCGGGGGTGGAGGGATCTCCTGCGATCATCCCTTCATCTCTAGTGGTTAGCTCAGGCTGCCTTTCAACATGGTGCCTCAGGGACGTGGGTCTTGTTTCAAGGAGGCTGGCTTGCCTCCAAACACAGAAACAAAAGCTGCCAGGCCTTTTTCAGGTTTAGGCATGGGACCCGCATATGTCTCTTTGGCTGTGTTTCTGAACATGCAGTCACACACTGGGAAGTGTGGGTACTACTCCATAGAGAGTATGGTAGAATACCTGATACCCATAAATATTCGCTGTTTTATTAGACAGCCTGGGGCTGTGTGAGATCTGCTCTGTGTCACCTAACCCACACGACTCCCTCTGAGTCTGCAATGGGGAGGACAGAAGAAGCCGCCAGTCACCAGTCTGCCTCACAGGGCTGCCGCCAGGTCCGGATGCGCTGAGACGGTGGGAATGTTGGCAGTGGGGCGCCGCAGACCTCTGCTCCTCTCTCCCTGGAGGGCCCCTCCTCAGGCACAGTGATCGCACCTCTGCTGCCCCGAGGACTCCTCGGGCAGGGCCCGAGGGCCAGAGGAAGGCTCTGGCTCTTCCTCCTGAGGTGCCTGTGCAGGTCAGTGGTCAAGGTGGGCAGGCTGGCCACACATCGTGAGCACAAAGGACTGACGTTTGATGAGTGTTAGACATACATCAAGGGCTTTGAGCGCTTACATCTTGTCTCACATCCCCTCATCACTGTTCTGTGAGGCAACAGGTGCTTCTGCCCCTGTGACAGATGTCCCTGCAGTGACATAACTGAGTGACAGCTGACTGACAGTCAGAATGCCAACTCGGACGGGTCAGTCTCTAGCCCTGTGCCCTTTACGACAAAGCTGGCTGGGGAGAGAGACTCTTGGCAAAAGACCAGAATTTTCCTTACTGTGAACACTGTCGCCTTTAATTAGATTAATTTTCACTTTTCTTTTGCCTTCCGGGGATTAGGAAATGATGCAGTGGGATGAACACAGTGCACTCGGGGGAGAACAGAGAATCTCCAAATCTGACAAGAAGTTAGCTAGCTGCACATTTTACTGATCCATAGCCTCCTCACCCCAAGAAGTACCCCTTCACTCCCGGGGCAGGGATGGCCAATGAAGGCCCAGCCTCCTGGCCTGGCTCTATCTCGGGACGTTGTCTGCCCCGTCCAGGACCACCCCTCAGGCTGCTTGCCCGCATCATTTCACAAAGGCTGCTTTGTGCACGTCTTTGCTGGGTTGTGGCCCTGAGCCCCAGACTCTGTTTACCTGGATCCAGGAGAGGACAGCGACCACTGACGTCAAACCAAGGTGATGACTATAAGTGCAGCCTTTGCCAGTAGGCTTCAGGAAAGGACCTGGCCCATCCCAGCCTTGCATCTTCTCCCTGAGAGCGGGTGCTTATGAGGCCTGGGCACACCAGCAGCCCTGAGCTGGAGAGACTGTTGGGCACCAGTGTTCCTCAGAGAACTGGCTGAAGGCCAGTCGGCGTGGAAGACATGGCCCCAACCTGGGACTAGGGCGCCCAGGTGCACTCCGCCCTGGGCGGGGGTCCTGCCTGCTGGGGGTCGGGGGTGCCCAGGGCAGTACTGACCTTTGGAAGGACAAACAAGAGGCCTTTGAGCCTTTGTCATACCCTCCTTCAGTCTAAGAGAGAAGCACTTGACAGGGCCTGGTAGTTTCCCTTCTCCAGCCGGCTGTTTTTACTGAAAACCAAAGGGACATAGCTGTTGAGTAAGAAGGGGTGGGGACGGCACCGTAGGCCGTTCCTGGGAAGGGCGCTTCTTTTCCATGAGGGCCTTTGCCTGCTCCCCCAGCATTTCCTGCACCTTCATCCAGGGCCTCCCTTGCCGCTCCCCCTCTCTCCCAGTCCTCTTTCTATTCAGTTCTCGAATTGGGCCAACACAAGCAGACTAACACAAACAGACCAAGTAGGTGAAAAGCTCCTCTAGGAGCTGTTTCTCTTTTCCAGATTGCTGTGCCCGCCGAGGCATAACCATTTAATCGCTGACACTAAGTCTCCAATAAAACCACATCAAGCCTGGTCCTGTGGAGGCCCCAGGACAGGATTTGCTTGTGTGACACAAACAAAGAAAACAAAGGGAAAAGGGACACGGGTAGGATTCGGTTTGCCTAAATGCACCTTCAAAAATTCTACTGAGCTCTTATTCCCTGTGCGGTTGCAGAAGCTGGGGCTTGGGGGGTTCAGGCTTGTCTTCGGTGTGTTGTGTAGCTGTGTTTTGCTTTCTGGCTTCTCCTCTGAGGGGAGGCTACGCTGAAGGGTTGGCATTGCTAGTGATTCTTCAGACCCGAGAGCCTGTGCATGTATGGTGTGAGGTTAGAGACCATATTGTAAGCTGCACTGTGAGTGTGTGTGTGGAGCTGCCAGGAGGGGATTCGGTACCTGCTCAGGACATGCCATCAAAGAATGAGTCACAGAAGGACGTCTGTGAGGCTGTAAGGCGCAGGTGGGAGGCAGCATGGCCTCTGTTCCCTGTAGTGACCCAGGAGGGCCCCTGGGGTGTGTCCTGGAGAGATACTGCATCTAACCTACTGGCTCAAGGGACTCAGACTAACTCTTGAGACCTTGGTTAGGGACATGGCTCTAGAGAAATGCTACCTCATAGGCCTGAGACAGGGAGTTTGGGTCCAATGGAATCCGACATCGGTCCCTGCCACAAGACTCAAGATAGTGATGGGGTGGTGACGGAGGTCAGGCATTTGAGGCAAGTGGTGTCAAAGCTACAGGAAGATGATCTTGTTTAGGGATCTCTCTTTCACCCTAGGAGATGTTAATCCGAGAGGGTCTGGAGCTTTCGATTCCTGCAGCACTTCCTTCCTTCTGTGTGACTTCTCTCACTCTGAACTTCCTTTGTGTCCTTTTATTCAACCAGGACACCTAAGTGGAATGTCACTGCTTGACCCTCCTCTCCATTTGTGTCCCTACTATTTTTCTCTTTTATGAAAGCTTTATTGAGATAGAATTAATATTCCATAAAACTCACCCTTTAACATGTTTTCACAATGTCATGCAACCACACAATCCAGAACATTTCCTAGATGCATCACTTCCCAGAACATGGCCGCCACCTCCTGCATCCTTTTGCAATTGTTCTCCATTTCTCCCCAGTCCCACAACCCCAGGTGCCACTAATCTACGTTTGTTCTGTGTAGACGTACCTATTCTGCACATTCTCATGAAGGGAATTGTATAGATTGTCTTTAGTGTCTGGTTTCTTTCACTTCGTGCAGCGTGTTTGAAGTGCATCCAGGGTGTGTTGTGTATTAGCACTTTATTTCTATCGCTCAATGATTCTTCGTTATGTGGAGTATTTATCTGTAACACTACATATATCCATGATTCATTAGATGGACGTGTGTGCGTCGCTTCCATATTTTGGCTATGACATTCCTGTACAGGATTTTGCATGAGCGTATGTTTTCAGTTTTCTTGGATATGTACCTAGTTGCTGGACAGCATGGTAACTCTGTTTAACCTTTTGGGGAATTTGCTGGGCTGTTTTCCAAGATGGCGGCACCATTTTGCAATCCCTTCAGCGATGTGTGAAGATTCTAGTTTCTCCACATCCTCACCAGCACTTGTTACCTGTCTTGTTTATTCTACTCATCCTAGTTTGTGTGAAGTGGCAGCTCATTGTGGTTTTAATTTGCCTGACCAATAATGCCGAGTGTCTTCTCATGGGCTAGTGGCATTAAAAGCCTGGGTTTAGTGGTTCATCCATGGGGTATTGGCCATTTGTGTATTTTCTTTGGAGAAATGTCTATTCAAACTCTGGCCCATTTCCTCAGTTGGTTGTTTATCCTTTTATTGTTGCTTGTACAAGTTCTTTATAAAATTCGGGTGCTGGATTCCTAGCAGACACATGATTTGCATCATTTTCTCTCATTTCTTGTGTTGTCTTTTCAATTTTTTGATCATGTCCATTGAAGCATAAATATTTTAAACTTTGGTGAAGTCCAGTTTATCTCCTTTGTTTATTCTTTCATTGCTTTGGTGTCATAGCTAAGAAACTATTACTTAATCCAAGGTTCCAGAGATTTATTCCTGTGTTTGCATCTGTGAGTTTTATAATGCTGTTAGTCAGGTGCATGATCCATTTTGAGTTAATTTGTGTAGTAGAGGTTCAGTTTTGTTCTTTTGCACATGTCCTTGTCTCAGCACTACTTATTGAAAAGATTTCTCTCCTTGAATTGTCTTTAAAAAATCATATCTGTTTCCTGCTCCAAAATAACTATTGGCTCCTCCTGCCCCTGCCTTCTCCCCAGGATCTTATACCTAACTCCCAGGATTCCTTTCCAGGTGTATCTCTGCTTACTTAAGTCTCTTATGTGTTCATTTGTCTCCCTCAATGGGAGTCATCAACTCCTCTAGGGGAAGGGTATGAAGGAGGAGCTACATGTGACCAAAGCCCCACACTCACGTTAGTTAAACTCGCATGTATTTCTGGCTTCCAAGTCAGAGGCAAACTTTTCTAGATACTACCTATTGGGGTGCTTTGTCCTTCTGAAGGATGTTCACTGATTGGATAGTTAACTGGAGGCACCCACATGGCCTCTGACTAACAAATGACTCACTAAAATAATAGTTCATCTGTTTATCCACTCATCTATCCATCCATCTACCATCCTTCCATCCATCCATCCATCCATCACCAACCCATCCATCTACCTAGCCATCCACCCATCCATTCATCCACCCATCCATCTATCCATCCATTCATCTATCCATCCATCCATCCATCTACCTGTCCATTCACTCATCCATCTACCTATCCATCCACGCATCCATCCACCCACCCACCCATACACTCATCCACTCATCTGTCCCTCCCTCCCTCCATTTATGTGTCTGTCCCTCATCTTTCTATCCATGTACTGGTTGACTTTCCCAAGTCTGTTGGCTGGCTTAGAGTTGTGTTGCAGGGTTTTGTTTTATAAGCTGATTTACTTGATCATCCAGGGAGTGACCAGTTTATCAGAAAGCTGAAATCTGATGTTATCCTGGCTGTTGTCTGTGGCAGAATGCTTGATAAGAATTATTGGTATGGGGGTCTTTTTGGTGTGTGTGGGGAAGACCAATAACACAACTCTGACCCGGTAAACATGAGTCAGGGCAGAGGGACATGGTGGTTTTCTGGGCCCTCTTTCTCCACTCTAGGGGTATATCTTTCTAAATTGTGGTTTCTCCTTGTTAGACTTTGGCATTATAGATGGGCAATGGAAGCCATTGAGAAATGCTCACTCTTGGTGCCCTGTGCAGATCACTGGCCTTCAGCGTAACATCTTGGGACCATCCATCCTGTTCCCTCCCACTTTATATCAGTTATGTTATATGCAGTCTACAGTGGGCCCCATCTGAACAACTTTGGGATCCCTGACTCCTGGTGTAAGCAGTCAATGTTATTGGAAAACAGGGTTTTTGAGTTTTGCTCAGCATATGGGGACACTGTGACTGGGACCTTTATTCCCATGTCCAGGCCACAGTATGCCTGGATCACTCTCTTTCTGGGTGTCAGAGCCCATCGGTGTCGTGAGCCAGGCTGCACCTTCCATTGTGGGGAGTTCTTTCTTAGGGTTCCAGTTCTCCTGTCCTGCAGTCTGTCTCTGTTCACTCCTCTCTGACCCCTCAGTCTTCCTGAACCTTAGTGGAGAACAGGGACCCGGAGAGGCCCTTGGCAGCACATAGACTCAGCACATAGTCTGATAGCAACTGACTCACTTGCTGGAAGCCTCACTGCCCCGCGCACCAAAGACCACCCCCTTTGCCTGTGATTACCGCTCCATAGCTGGGACCCCTGCAGCCCTGTCTGAGAGCTGACTTCTGTCCAGTGACAGGTGACTTGCCATGACTTTGCCACGTCATTGCACATGTCCTCTTCGACATTGTGCCAGCACCAGCTATCTCATTAACTTGACAAATGTTCCACTTGCCAGTGAGAAAAGGTGAGCCCGACATACTCTGTTTGTATAAATACCGCTGCTGAATTTTAATTTGCGAGGGAAATCCTGAGATCTACCACGCCCTGGTCTGAATTGCATAACTTCTCAGCCCTTTGTCCAAAAAGGCACTTTTGCTCCTTGGACTTTGAAAACTAATTCTCGCCAGCGGCTTCGGTGTGGGGGCATTAGCTTGCGCTGCCAGCTCTGGGCTCCCTGTTCCTCTGACGCTGGGGTGGGTCTGAAGGTTCCCCTCTGCTCATTGGTTCCTGCAGACATTCCTCCTGGCAATTCTCTGACCACTGGCACTTCTTGTGAGGATGAAGAGGGATGGCGAGGGCAGGGAATGTTTTCTCCACCGGTAGAAATGAAGCAGAACTGTGCTTCTTCCCTGGGTCAGGCAACCAAGGACCCCCTTGACCTTCCTTCTGTCTTTGTGTTGCTGCTCTGGGGCTTGAAAGCTAGTCGGCATCCATCCTGCAAGTGCTCATCATGCTCTCTTATGTACCAGAGCAGGGAGGTGTTATTACCTGTCACTGGCTGGAAAGATGTCAGACAAGAGGATAAGACTCCACCCAGAGAAAGTCATCATTAAGTGGCACAGGACATGGTTTGGGAAAAATTGCTGGAGACTTTGAGGGAAGTGTGCCCAAGGGGCACAATGCCCTTCAGGAGGGGTGGGGCTGGCATGTCAGAGTGGGACCCACACTGGAGGAAGAGTGTCTCTCTGCTCTTCTCCCCGGGGGATCTCCTGTGTGACCTGGAATCTAGTGGTGGTAATAATGTGCCACCAACTCACTTCATAATGATGTGCCAAACAATTCATTCGAGGCATTATTCCTAAAATGCTGAGCATTTTACTGATTCTCATTCATTTAGTCCTGACTACAACCCCCTCTTACAGAGAAGGAAGCCGAGGCAGAGAATTGCGCTATTTGCCTTAAATGACACATTTTGTAAGGGGCAGAGCTGGCCTCAGACACCGGTCTTACGCTCTCGGTCACTCTCTTCCAGCCCTCTCAGAGGAGCAGATCACTGGTCACACTGTGTTGAACTCTTTTCGATTGTCCCTGTTGGAGCTGGTCAATGTGGGCTGGCTTCCACAGTGCGCCCAGCCCCCCTCACCTCCTCTCCCTGCGGGGTGCTGGGGGCGGTGGGATTTGTGGGGACCCAGTGCCCCTCTAGTACACCTTCTCTGCCAACCTCCCACCCACCTGGCTCCTCCCAGCGCCAGCCTGGGGAGGGGAACAGCACTCTGAACATGGACCCTGAAAGGTTCCAAGTCCTTCCGGGGGGATGGAAGAGACATGGACCAGTGAAGGGACTCCTCTCCAACTGCTCAGCTGTGAAAGCAGATGCTGCAGAAAGTGCTAGTGAACGCCCTGTGCTTTCCCTTAGAGTGATGTGCATGACCTGACCTGGGAGAGGTCTGAGTTCAGGCTGTGACTCTGCAGTTTGCAGATTGGGAGGGGAGGGGAGCTGCACTATACAGAGATTTGTGCTGAGCAGGCAGCACACCCCTGCTACATCACTCCTTGCTCGCCCCTGTGGTCATTAGTGTTTTAGTCATCTTCAAACACGACCATACGCTTCGTGTGGGCCTGAAGCCTGCCTGCCGCCATTTGCCCGCCCTTTTCCCTTTTGGTCACCTCAGTTCTGTTGCCAGTGTTTCAGGGTTGGTTATGTTTCATCTGTTCCTTTGTTTTGCCTGTTCATGTTCCACCTATGAGTGAGGTCATCTGGAATCTATCTTATCTTCTTTTGACTTGTTTCACTTAGTATTATCCTCTCTAGAGCCATCCATGTTGATTTAAATGACAGGGTTTCATCTCTTCTGAGGGCTGTGTAGTATTCCCTTGTGTATATGCACCACGTCTTCTTCATCCATTCATCCGATGTTGGGCATTTAGGTAATTTCTAGTTCTTAGCTGTTGTGAATATGTCTGCAATAACATGGGGACGCACGTATCTCTGGGGATGGGTGCTCTTGTATCTTTTGGGTAGAACCCAGAAATGGAATGACAGGATCATATGGGATTTCCATCTTCACTTTTTTGAGAGATCTCTAGACTATTTTCCATAGGGGTTGCACCCATTTGCATTCTTGGTGGGTGGATGTGGAGAAGAGCAAGCCCTTCCCTGTCCCTTCTTCCCCAGGTGACTGCAGCCTCACATCAGGGCATGTGGTTTGACAAATGGAATACACGCTGACTGTAGACTCCCACTCCCTGTCTGGGTATCTTGGAGCAGGACACAAGCCATACTACTGTGCAGGGTCACTTTGTGAGTTCTAAGGACTGGGTTTAGGCTCCTGACTAGAGACCGGATCAGATAGGAAGCTTTTCTGTGTCACCCAACTCTGATCATCTGCTGTGTTTACTTCCTTCTCTTGGCGTGTTTTCCTTTCTTCCCATGAAGAACCCGACACTTACTGCTGGAGGTCAGAACCTTTATCAGCACATCATTCTCCATCCCCAGATATTGGCCCCAGATCCCGAGGAGCAGTGTCATCTCCGAAGGAGCTTGTCAGAAGGCAGATTCTGGTTTTCCAAATGCACACTGCGTGGGAAGCAAGAGCTTGTAATCTGTGTCTTTCATAGGTTCCCCCATGGGAAGCCACAAATCTAGCCCATTTCCTCAGTTTCTAAGAAGGAAGCAGTCCCGGAGAGGGATGGTGACTTTCCCAAGCTCATCTGAGTGGGGTGAGACTGACCCCATTCTTACGGTTCTCATTGAGGACCTACTTCCACCCCACCATGCCTTCCAGGGCTCTTTCTCTGCTGCTCCGTCTCAGACACTCCCCAAGGCCAGGTTCCCAGCCCCATACCAGTAGGTTTGCAGATCGTGCATCCCATAGCCAACAATGTTTGGTTTTCCCTCAATGTTAACAGCACTCTGCTGAAGTATAATTTACATACAGTAAAGCACATGAATCTTTTTTTCTTTTAAAGAGAAGGTGAAGGCAGGAATGAAGGTGAGCAGAGGCAGAAAGGCAGAAGGAGAGAGGAAGGAAAAGCATTTGAATTTATTTTATTTAGTTGTTCATCTTGGTTGTTCCCCAGTGGATTGCACCTGGCAACAGGCAGCGGACCAAGCCATTACTCCACCAGGGTGTACCAAATGCATGAGTCTCAGGTGTTCTGCCTGAGGGACTGCGTAACCATTGCTCCAGTCAAAATAAAGACCATTTCCACCATTCCTGAAGATCATCAGTGGTTCTGAAAATGTGTTGGAAAGACTCATGAGATCAGAGGCACCTGTTTAGAATGGAGTGTCTCTCTTTCTCCTGGGAGGGTGACCCTGGGTATGCCACAGGGTCAGGAGCAGAAGAAATGACTTGTTGCCAAATTTCTCAGACCCCAGACACCGTTGTATGCAGTGTCAGACCATGTGCCGCATCATGGGAGTGAGTCTGTTCTGAGTGTCAGCACCATTTGAAGGTTTGTTCTAGAGAATGTGTTGTTAAAATAAAGGGATGCGTGGAGAGCAGAATAACAATTATTTAGATGTTTAAAATCACCTGTAAAGAAAGCTCTGGTTTGGTTTGGACTTCCCTCAACCTCAGCTCTGCCTCCCCAAGGGAAACACTCTCTTGCTCTTGACTGGTCTCCGCCTTGGGGCGAGTTGATGGAGTGGCAGTGTGTCATGCTAGAGCCCATCAGGGACCCTACAGCTTTCTGTGAGGTTGGGGTGGGGCCTGGGAACACCCACACCCCAGGGTGACTTGCTGGGAAGGACACCAGCGCTGGCTCCCCTGCAGACTTGGCAGGCGGCCCACCCTCAGAGGCTGGCTTTGAAGAGTCCATGCTTCTAAGGCCTGAAGCTGTGGCCCTGTGGGAGGGGTGGGGCACCCAAGAGATGCAATCGACTGCAGCCTTGAGAGACTTGCCAGGACTTTGCTAAGGGGTGTTGACTGCCATTCCCACGTCTCAGGACAGAATCGGCCTCGAGCCTTGGAGCAGATCAGTTGCGGAGGACTGCCGCTCACCGATGCAGCCTTCTTTTCCACACCATGTTATTCCTGCTTCTGTTTCCTTCCTCAGCGTCATGACTCTTGACAGCTGAGTTAGGAAAGAAAACAACAGCCTGCGAGAGTTTTCCCTTCGGGTAGACGTTCGGCCACACTGACTGCTCGTGCTGAGATCTCAAGGGAGGACACCTTTCTGTGGGCTTTGGCCTCTGCTCTTGTTTTTCCTGTGGACACACCCACAGGTGAATTGTCGAGGACACCTTTGGTTGTTGTCTTGGTTGGTTTTCTTGATTCCTAAGTTGCACACGCAGTTGTGGATTTCCTTCTGTACTTGCGCCACCAGATGCTGGGCATGCATTGTCCCCCCGAGCAGTGTGAACACCTGTTTCCCCGACACTGGGCGTCATTCCTTTTCACGCGTCCAGATCTGATGGGTGTAAAATCATACCACGTTTTCCTTTGCATGTTGATTACTCGAGAACTGGAAAACTTGCCAGGAATTTAGAGGTTGCTTATATTTCTTCCTATTGATGCATTTTTTTTCCTTCTATTTTAGTTAGAGGGTCTTGATTTCTAGTTAAAAATACTTTTTTCAGCCTTACCTACACATGGAGGCTTGGAACAAATTAAGTTAATGCCAGAGTGATATCACCTGCAGCCCGTCTCCAGCGTGGGTGTTAGAAGACGTGTCCCTTCCCTGGGAGACGCAGCTCCGTGACTGAGTGAAGGGCCTCGTGAATGGCAGACGAGTGGCTCCCATTCTGGGTCCCTCTACCAGGCACTGGGTTCAGCGTGCCGACCCCAGCCTACACCTCCCTCACAGCCACAGCACCAGATGCGGCCGCTCTGAGTCTGAGAAGAGTAAGCCTGTTTTGAGTAATATGAAAAAGTTCAGCCGTCGGATGATGCCATTTTCTTGATGGCTGAACCTCCCAAGCTGCTGATGTGGGCGTCACCAGGGAATGAATGGGATCTGAATGCAGCTTCCTCGATTTGGTCTGTGTTATGGCAGAGGGACGCAGAGGGGCCAGGTCAGAGATGTGGGCTTGCTTCCTGCCATGGTCATTCATTAGTGAGGTGACTTGGGCAAACCAGGGAACTTTCCATGGCCTCCCTTTTTATGTAGCTAATTTTTAATACCAGTAGTACGAGAGGCAGCTCCTGGAAACAGTTCTGAGTCATTCTCAACTCTCAATGTCAGTGTCCAAGTTCCAGCCCTAGTTCTTTTCACCAAAACATGACATATTCAAGACAGTTCGGCTTTATTTTTCTTCAGCATCTGAATTAGAGACAAGGAAAAACATTTCAAAATCCAATACATATGTTTTTACGTTTCACCAAATGTCTCTCTTTACGCTCTAAGTGTGTCCAGAAAAGAGGAATTCTTCAACAAAACCAGTCGTCCTTCTGTTTTCTGGAAGGGCGCCTTCTGAGTCTCTGGAGACACTGGTGAGAAGGCCTGGGGGCCTGTGACCTTGGGAAGCAGTAGTTTGGTCAGGGTCTTGGGTGATTCCATCTCCTCCTTTCCTTCCTCAGTATCATTTATGGAGAGTCTCCTTGGTGTGGCTTGAAGTGGGCAACACTCCAGGCCCTCGCTGCCTTTTTTTTTTTTTTAAATAAGCATTTTATTTTTATTTAGTTGTTCACACTGGTTGCTTTCCCCCAGATCTGGGACTCCAACCCAGGGCCATGTGGTCTGTGCTCCTTCGGGGGCAATTGACATAACCACTACTCCACCAGGGTGCACCACCTCATTGCCTTTTGTGGAGCAGTGACACGAGCCTGAATATACCCAAACCCTCCTCCATGTCAGCTGCATGGCCATTCTGCTTTTGCTTTGTTACTTCGCCCATCTGGTGACTCCTCTTAGTGAAGACACCCATCACCCATAACTCTCACTACTTTTGGCTCCTGGGACCAATGTCTTCTGCACCCCCCGCCTTTCATATTCTCCACATCAAAGCTGGGGGCCTTCCTGGGGTCCTAGTTCCAGCCTCCACTTCACCTGTCCTCCTGGCTCTTCTTACACCTTCAGGGGCCTGACTGATCTCTGAATGCCATTGATTGTCACATCTGTTCACACCAGGTGTCTTCTGACCCCAATTCAGTTCTCACCCCGCTGCCCACTGCCCACCTTGGTCTCGGGCCCCGCCTAAGTCCAGCTCCTGGTCCTATCCTCATCCTTGCTGTGGGGATGTGCTTCCCTTCCCTTGTCTCCTCCTGGGTGTGAGCTCATGTCTTCTCTCATCTGACCCTTACGGTCCCTCTCCACTGCTCCTTCTGCCTGTAGTCTCTCCCCGCCCCAATCTTCCTTTATTACTTTGATGCAAATTTAAAGCAAAGAAAACCACCATTTGAGTGAATGTCCCAAATCTTTGCTCTCTCTCTGCCCCACACCATCCCGTGTGAGGCAGAGCACAGGAGAAACTTGACCCACCCTCTGTCTGTCCGAGCAGCCTCTCTCCACTCTCACCCCTCTGCCTGTACCAGTCCTCATCCTTCCCCGTGTTTCCCCCTCCCCATCACCTCCCTTCTTCCTTCCCACGCTTAGTAGGTCACAGAGCCCGGGGTCGATGTCAGAGGTCAGCTCTAAAATTTGATCGAGAGGAACAAGCAAGACCCAAGGAAGGGACGCTCGGGTCTCACCAGTGTGGGCTTGTGCTGGGTGCTCCGCTGTGCGGATTTGTGCCCTGGGGCTGCTGTAACAGACCGCTGTCACCTAGAGCACCTAGGGCCACATGCGTTTATTCTCGCCGGTTCTGGAGGCTGGAGCTGAGAGCAGCACCCGCAGGCTCGTGCTCCTTTGGCAGCTGAGGGGTCCTTCCTGGCCTCTTCCCCGGTGTCCCCGGCTGCTGGGTACATCATTGCTGTCTCCACCTCCATCCTCACATAGCATCATCCTTGTGTGTGTGTCTAAACATCCCTTTTTCTAGAAGGACACCAGTTGCTAGCCTTAGGACCCATCCTGCGCCAGTGCGACCTAATCTTCATCTGTCTGCAGAGACCCTACTTCCACATCAGATCACGTTCATGGAGGTGGGGGTTTAGGACTCTGGTAGGGGGCCCGGTTCAACCCACGACAGGGGTGTGAGAAGCGTGTGAAATGTGCTCACCCTGGGTCCCCCCGGGCAGGGTCCCTCCTGCAAGTCTTGACTTGGATTTAACAGCAGTAGGCTGGCTTCTATTTTCCTTGATAGGCAGGTGGCATGCTGCTGTGATTTTGGTTGCTCTGACCCTCCTGACCTTTGGTTTTTGTTCTGCGCAGTTTGTGAGTTTGTGTTTGGGATGGGCTGGTGGCCGGACAGCCTGGCTCTCTGTGGCTGCAGGGAGTAGAATCCTGGGTCTGGGGCTCCATATTTAGCCTGGAATCCAGTCCCTGTTGCTGCTCTGACACCATGGATGCCAGAAGGGGTGGAGCATGGGCCCCGAGGGCAGCTGTGACCTGCTGCGTCAAGCCTGCCTTGCTGGGGACAGAAGTGGCAGTGCGTCTATGCCGCCGACCCCAGCCAGCCCGACCAGGAGGCCCAAGGAAGGGACAGCAAGGGAAGCAATCAGATATCTCAGAATAAAAGGTTTCTGGCCTAGAGAGGCAACTAGCCCAGGGTCCTGTAGTTAATGACAGAGCCACTCAGTTTGGGCTTCTGGACTCCAAGCCCTTTGCCCTTCCCTGGAAATATGTTCCCAGGAGACTGTGCTGTCATTAGGCTGGAGTGCCTCCAAGTCCCAGCTTTTCCAGAAACCTGAAAGGGAAGACCAGCACCCTGGCAGCACTCAAACTGAGGAAAGACACGTCTATTTCAGAGGTTTTCTTGACCCCTTTCCACCCCACTCTCCCTCCATACCATTGACTCTGCCACATGCTGTCTCCCTCAAACCTGCTGTGTTAGTCATTTACACTGTAGTATGAACACCAGTCCTCTCCCAGGGGAAGTTGGACCATTATCATAGAGTGTGACTGGGAGTCAGATGCAACACTGGGGCACTATGTCAGGTATCCATGGATGCAGACAGACCCCAGAAATGAAGGACCAGCTCTCCCCTCATGTTCTCAGAGCATCTTGGCTTCCGTCAGGGGCCGGTGCCACCTCCCTTGTGCACAGAATAGTGTCCCATCCCATGCTTTACAGTCTAGACCTGCTCAAGAGCCGGTTTGGTGGCCTCCCTAACCACCCTCGCCCTTACAGCACAGGGTCCTCCCAGTGAGCCACCTCTTGGTCCCAGCAGGCTGGGGGTGAACGCCCCAGGGTGTGGCTGCTGCTCCAGGCACTGGCTGCCTGCAGGCACAGACCCAGGTGGGATTCTTTCAGCATTAGGACGAGCTCAGCGCTTGCCAGCAGGCCCCATGACCCATGGTCACCTACCCTGACCTGCTTTCATGTCTGAGCCTTTCTGGGGCTGCTTCCTCATCTCTGGGATGAGCTCCATCCTACAGACAAGGGAAAGGGCTGGAGAGCATGCTCTTCAAAGCTTAGTTCCCAGCAGCCACTCACCTAGTTGTTACTGCTTTGGCTAACCCTCACAGCAACCCTGGGAGGGAGGCCAGAGCTCTTTTTTTTTTTTTTTTAACTAATTTTTTTAATTAAGGTAACATCCAGTTACAGCACAATATAAGTTTAGATGTGTATGTTTGGCCTTCATCAAATCTATGACACCACACCCACCACCAAATTGCTAATAACCCTTCACCCGTCCACTAGGGCCAGCACTGTTGACCCACTTTACAGATGCAGAAATTGATTCCAGAGCAGCAAATGGACAAACCAGCCCTTTGGACGCAGGTGCTGTGTTTTTTCCACTGCACTGCTCTGGTGAAATCTGTGGCCTCCACGAGTGGTTTTCTCCCTTGCCCGATTGACCTAGAGACCTGTGTGTCAATGGGCAGCGGGTCTCCCCACACCTGAGAAGCACCTTTCTCCCAGGAACATGTGAAAGAGCTCTTCCTGGTGTTCCCCAAGAGGGGCCGGGAGCAGACACCGCAGCTCACACTCAGCAAAGAAGCCATGGGTCTCAACTGCACAAGCACATGGAGAGATTAGTAATGGGCACAAGCCTGCCACAGAGCCCCAGACGCTGTAACTCCGGGGACATGCAGCTTTTGTCACCGTCAACAGTCAGACGCTGTGGGCCAGCAGAGGGCTCTGTGCGGAGCAGACGGGAGGCTGGCCCTGCTGAGGACAGCAATGAGCAGGGAGTGGCTGCTCCTTATCCCTCTGATGAACCAGGCAGAAGCCAAGCCTGTCATGCACAGGCAGCGCTGTGCTGCTGGGGCCCCAGGAAGAGGAACAGAGGAGGCTGCGGCAAAACTTTGGGGTCTCTTTGCATTCTGGAGGGGCTGGCTGCTGTGGGAGCAGATAGTGGTGTGCAGTGAGGAGGAGAGAGGCCCGGAAGTGGGTGGGGTCCAGCCAGGCTGGCCAGCCAACTCCACTGTGCCCAGAGCCCACGCCCTGCCTCCCGTGGAGCTCCTGTTTATGAGGCCTCCGGCGTTTTCTCCGGGTCCTCCTGCCCTGGGAGTCCTCTGTGGCCAGAAAGCTTGGCCCTGTCTGTCAGCTGAGAGCGTGGCAGGGCTCAAGAGGAGGCTCCAGGAGGGGAGGTCAGGATGCAGTTGGCTGAAACGCCCAGAAGTCCCCACTAAGGGTGCCCAGCCAAGAGCGGGGACCCCAGTGTGGCTCAGGGTTTGTCTGGAGAAGACTTTGCAGACACGGACATGTGAGAGGTCTCGGCAGAACCAAAGCAAGATTATCTTTATTTCTGTCATCATTGCTAGTATTAATAATATGTGCTTAGGGTTCTTTTGCATTCATTTTGTTTATTTATTCTTTAAAGAAAGGTGCAGGCAGGAATGAAGGCAAGTAGGCGGGCAGGAAGAGAGAGGAGGAAGAAGTACTTTATTTCATTTTTCTGTTGTTCACACTGGTTTCTCCCCAGATCCGGGACTCAAACCCAGGGTATGTGGTCTGTGTCCTTAGGGGGTGACTGACCCAAAGGTCACAACACCAGGACACACCTCTTTTGCATTTTAGATCTGATATTTGTGTCCTAATCGCTGAGAGGTTGAAAAGCTAAAGGGAGAAGGGTGGGAAAAAGCATTGTTTGGTCTGTAGGTGTAGAAGGGGGCCTAAGCATGAAGGTGACTGGCCCAGGTGAAGAGTTAGCGTAACCTCATCTGGGGCTAGGAACCCGATTCAATTCTTTCTGAGTCTCTGGCAAATTATTTATCATGATAGAGACACGTGAAAAATTATGTGGGGGCCTCCTTTTGATCAACCAGATGACACAAACCAAAGAGGTGAATGCTGACGTCTCCTGCCCCACAGGCGCCTCCTGAAAGCCGAAGCTTTGCCCTCCCGGCGCCTCCACAGACTCCCCTAACGTGCGGAAGACTTGAGAGCTCGTCTGGCAGCAGCGTGGGGTCATGGGTGACGACCGTCTGACCTGTCTTCTTCACGTGGGTGGACTGGGGAGATGACCTGCTCGCCGGCTGGCGTCGCGGGTGGGCTCCTGCACCTGCAAGACCTAGTGCTTAGAAGGGTTAACGCTTGCCGAATGCTTGACTGTTGGGGTTTTGAAATTCTTATGTTGAACAAGGAGTTCTGCATTTTCATTTGGCATGGGGCCCAGCAAATGAGGGAGCCAGTCCTCTTGGCTCAGGGGTCCACAGTTGCTCAAGGAGGCCTCGTGCCTCACTGCCTGGACTCTGGGGTCTGAGCTGGGCCCAGCTGCTGGGGAGGGGCCACGTCCCCACCGTCATGGGGCCCGCATATGTGACAGCTGGGTGTGGCCAGACAAGGATTTCCGGAATGAGCAAGCACTAGTTCTCTGCTGCCTCTCCGCCCTCCTCACCTCTGTCCCCAGGCCTCCCGGCACTGCTCACCTGGAAGGAAGCACCACCTATGGTCCCTGACCTAGCTGTCAAAGGTCATAGGGCCAGAACCCCTTGCACCCCACAGACAGTGTCCCCGCCCCCTTCCTGCAGCTGGCCCCATCCCAGCCCTCCCCGGGTTACTCCAGCGCAGAGAACCATCTGCGGAATGAATGAGGGCTGTGCTCCCCGAGGCCTCCTCCTCCCCTGGGGTCTCAGGCATCAGCAGCAAACGAGCCTGCGACCGCCCAAAGTTCAGCAGGAAAATGGGGAGCTGAGGTGCGAGAGGGCAGCCGTGGGACCGCGAGCACGTGCGTGAGCCGTGGGTTCCGGAGGAGGAGGCTGGTGGTCGGCGGTGACTCTGCCACCTTAACTCAGGTGTGGGGCGCAAGCCCCCACATGGAGAACATGTTAGAACTCTTGTGCAGTTGGTTGGTTATCTTTTCCTTTCTCTTCTGGGGTAGTCGCCAGTCGTAATCGTCAGAACGTGTTGCCAGGGTGAGTGTGTGTCCTGCATAGCGGCGGTGCATGGTGCGTGTGGGGTGTGTGCCTGCGCGAGTATGCGGCGCGCCTGCGCAGGGCGGGTGTCCTTGGCCAGGGACGCTGCAACAAGGCTCCACGAACCGAGTGACTTCAACAGCGGGGACTTACTCTCTCGCGGTCTGGAGGCTGAAGTCCAGATCAGCCTGTCAGCAGGGTGGGTTCCTTCTGATTGCTTCCGCTGTGTCGGTCTCTGCCTTCGTCTTCACTCATGGGTGGCTGTGCGCCAGTTTCCCCTTTGAGTAAGGACACCAGTCCTGTTGGATCACCTACCCCAGTATGATGTCATCTTAGTGAATTACATCTGCAAAGATTTATTATTTCCAACAAGGTCACATTTTTAGATATGGGTGGGGATAGAACTTAATGTGTGAACCTTGGGGGACACAATTCAGCTAACATTGGCTGTGTCCCTGCTGGCTTTAGCCCAGCCATCCCGATTTCTCCTGGTTCAGGAGTAGGTGTGATGACATGCATAGCAAGGGTTGCTGTCAGAGTTTGCTGGACTCTGAGGTCTCCAGTCTGCTAAGAGGAGGAGGCCTGTGATGAGTTGTGCAGGGTCCCGAGTGCCAGGTGGGGAAAGGGAAAGAGGACCCTGCAGGCCTGCTTCTCTCTCCATTCTTGAAGCATCAGGTCACAATGATGATAGATAGATGCAGCACTAAACAGTCATGAATAACTGGGTTCCTGGGACTGGCCACTGCAGGGATGGAGTCAGGTGACTTGTGTGTCGTGTAGCATGACCCCGAATAAGTCAGAGGATCCTAGGATTTTAAAGCTGTCAGGCATCTTTGAAATCACTGAGTCGAGCCCTTTCATTTTATTGACGTGGGGGTTTAGCCAAAGGAGGGGAGAGTCTTGCCCGGGGTTTCCATTAGGATCAGTGGCCATGCTGATCCCATAGAATAGTTACACACTATTGCTGTGTAACACGTTAAATGGTGCACACATATCTTATCCTGATCTCGAGTCTGGGCTCAGCTAGCTGGGGCCTCTGCTTCTGCGGTCTCCGCTGAGGCTGCGTCAGGTTGTTGGCTGGAGTCAGCGGTGCGCAGGGACAGCTGCAGGTGTCCTCCTCTTGCTACATCTCTCCCCGACTCAACACCTTCTTCACATGTGCAAGACAGAGGTCACAGTCTCTGGTCACCTGATTGCAGAAGAGACATCCTATCACTTTTGCCATATTCTTTTTGGTGAAAGCAAATCACTGCGTCCTGGACTAAAGGGAGGGGGTTACACAGGTCATGGATAGTAGGAGGCACTGGGGTCACTGAGACTCATCATAGACAGCTGCTCACTGAACAGGAAGCCCAAATGACAGTGGTTTAAACAACACAATTTTTTTTTTCTCTCATGTAAAAAAAATGTCTGGAAGCAGGGAGTATAGTTTGGATGTGATGCTTTTTGATCATCAGGAAACTAGCTTCTTTCTAACTTTCATATCTGTCATGCTTAATGAGTGTTTCTTACCCCCAAAGTTGCCTCATGGATCATTAGAGTTGCTGGAGATCCAGGCATCAGGTATCCATTCCAGGCAAAAAGGAGAAAGTGGGAAGGACAAAAGATGTGTGCCAGCTCAATCAGTCTCCTATAAAGAGTTTAGCATCCAGTAACTTCCCTTTCCACCTCATTGGTCACTGTTATGTGCAAGGGAGGCTGGCAAAAATGGTTTTTTAGAAAAGGAGGAGAAAAGATGTCCAGGTTCTACTACAAGGACCTGCCACTCTCACGGCTCCACACTTGAAGGTGATAAAGCTGGGTGTTTGCGTCTCTGTGTTGCGTGGCCCCTGCTCAGTTCCTGGTCTCCTTGGGGGCTGTGTGGGTAGAGTAAGGGTTCAGCCTTGCAGGATGAAGTGCGAGTGCAGTGTCAATTGGCTGATTTAGTTTGCTCCCTCCCTCATGTATTGAACATCCATTAGCTGACCATCTAGTCTCCACGAGATAGCAGGAAGGAGGAGGAAAAAGAGCCGAGGGGCCCACATTATCCAAGAGGAAGCAGTGTGTGAGTAGATAAATGGCCCTTCACCAGAAAACCAGTCTTGGGGAGAAGGAGCACGCCGGCGGGACTCGAGGGTGGAGAGGAGTTGTCTGCACAGACTCCATGAAGGGGGCAGTCTGTGTGCTGGCATTCACATCCTCCCGCCAGGTCTAAAGGAAGATCTTTTTGGGGTGTTGTCTCTTCTTCAGCCTGAAAACTTGGGCTGTTTCACGCCAGGAGACCTAGAGGCTGATACCAGGACAGACCCCTACCTCCTGCAGGGCCCATGATGGGGTCTCCAGCACTCTCTTCCACGCTTCTTTTTCCAGCCCATGTTTAGTTGCTGGGATTTCTTAGCCCTCCAGTGGGCTTGCACCGAACTCCAGGCCCTGAAAGGGTGGGCAGGTGGTCTGGGCGGGCTGGGAAACACCAGCCGAGGTTACTGGAAAATTAGAGAAGATTTTGGGAGGTCCTACCAAGGTTCTAGATTTCTCTTGCTTGGAGACCTAAGCCCTGGTTTCTGTCTAAGAAAAAAAAGAATAAAAGAAAGTCAAAACCACACCTCTTAGCCTGTGAACTTCTGCTCATTCATATTTAAGAAGATTTCAGAGAACTTAGTGTGAAGAAGGTAGAAGCGTGGTGTCATTAGCAAGGAGGGGAGGTGTGACAGGCACCTCTTAGCTCTGGGGCTAAGGTGTCATCCTCATAGGAAGCTCAGGAACACCTGAAGCCTGCCTCCTTCCAGCACTGCACACAGAATTAGAGGAGGGCCCCTGGAGGGCCCAAGGGCAGCAGGCGTGCAGGGGGCGTGGGGAATGAGCTCACAGCACGGCCATCGCTGTGCACTTAAATGTTGAGATGAGAACTTGGGCACATAGTTCCCTTTGGTTTTTTGCTAATAGGAGAACCCCCCGCTGGAAGGGAAGTGAAATGGAGAGTGGGCACTGGGCTATGGGCAGCCTCCATACTTACCAGTGTGCTCCACCTGCAGAGAATTCTGTAGCGACACAGCAAGGGAGCAGCAGTGTTCGTCAGACATTGAAGTCGCCCTCCCTGACCCCTGAGTGAAAGCAGGCTGTATGGGGATGATCTTCCCTCATCCAACCTCCAAACTGCCACCTTCGTTCTTTCACTCCTGCCTGTGCTTTTCCTTTAAAAAAAAAAAAAAAAGACATTAGGGGCCAACAGTCAAAATTACCTTTTTTTCTACTTAAAGTTTTAATTTTCTGGCTTACAAAAATCCAAAAGCTCATTTTTGAAAAAAAGAGGAAACTGTAGAACAGGTAATACTCCTTTCATCAGAAGATCTTGGGTGTTTATAGCCATTTTTCTATATCGTCTCATGTTACTGACATCCTTGTGTCCACAAAAAATTATGTTTTTCTCCCATGATACTGCGACATGAAATTTCCAGATTATTATAATACCTCATACATAATTCCTAAAGGCTAAATAATCCATCAGGAGGTGGCCATATGCAGCCTTTTTCTGTTCTGAGTATGGCAGCCTCTCCGTACTCACATCCGCCTCCACAGGGCACCGGGCTATGCTCCTGCTTTGTTTTGTTTTTTTTTCCAACATTGCCCTTTTTTTTTTTCAAAGCAGAAAGACGTCAGGTAGGCAGGCAGACAGGAAGAGGAGGAAGAAGCATTATTATTTATTCATTTTCTTTGTCCCTCCACCACCCACCCCAAGTTAACGCCTGAGCTGTGGCTTCCTTGGGCTTCACCTGGACTATGCCCAGCCGCCGACTCAACACCTGAGTCACCAGGACACCCCGTGGCTGCTTGTTCTTAGGGCTGAGGGGATGAGCAGAAGCCCTTCCTTTTGGGATCAGGGCACTCTCAGTGCTCTTGCTGGATGGAGGCAGAGCCCAGGCGTGACGGGTGATAGGGCTGCCATGGCCTCTCATGCCGCCTGTCAAAGGGGATTCCTGAGCCAGCCCACTGGTCCCCGAAGCTTTCCAGCCTGTGGCATCACAAAGTGGCCAGTTCCCTTGGAGTATGTGAGGTGAAAAGAGAGCAGTCCCCAAATTGCCACCCAATGTGTCCAGCACCCCTCCCACCTTCAAGGTCACTCAAGGAAAGTGCACTCTGGATGTCTTTCCCAGACGCACTCACGACTCTCCATTAGCTCTGAGCCTCGGGCCCATGTGTGCATCAGATAGGGATGGCCTTCGGTGTGCCTGAACTATGCACCTTTTCCGTATTTTTGTGGCATCCTCTTGACTTGTTGATAGGGATTTGAATCTGTTTTGGGGAGCTGGGAGAGCGAAACTCAAAGAGTTCAGGAACTTACTGAGTGGAGGCCACGCAGGAGAGGCCTCGGGGCCCTGTCTGTCCACTCCAGTTACCCAGTGCTGGCCCCACGGTGCTCTTGTACCTGCGTGTCTGTGGCTCCTACCAGAAATTCCTGCATGCCTCCTTTCTCCCTGCCACCCTGGGGGGATGCTCGGAACAGAGGCTGTGTCTCAGCCACCTGGTACCCCAGGACCTCGTCTGGAGCCTGGCAGGCACTGAGGAAGTGACCAGTGTTTGCTGTGTCTGAGTTAGGGGAGACCAGAGGGAGGGCCCCGGGGACCCCTGAAGGAAGAATTCTGAGCTCTGACAGCTGAGAGTCCCCCATTCCGTTCTTGGCCTCTTGCTCCAAATCAGACTAGAATGTTGGGCATTTTTTCTTCGTGGGATCATGCTGGATAGATGGACAAATTCTTCCTCATCTTCTGCAGTGTAACTAGTTGTTTCCTCTCTCCCCCAGTATTCCTGACCAGCTCCAAGCAGCCTCGTGTCACTCCAGTCCCAGGGCAGCCTGTCTCCTATTAGTTCTTCCTGTGAGTGACCTGGTGAGCCTGTGACTCTCACCCGAATCCTGAGACACCTCCCTGCTCTCTCAGGCCTGAGACGGGCTGTTTCCGCAGGCCGCTGTGCTGGGTGGGACTTGCCTGGTTTGCCTTTGAGGCTTGGACCTTATATCAGGGGAAGTGTCTCAGCTCAGTTTAAGTGGCTCTGCCTTCACCTCAAAGGCTTTTTTATTTCTAAAGGGAAGGTGCAGTCAGGAATGGAGGTGAGCAGACAGGCAGGCAGGAAGAGAGAGGAGGCAGAAGCACTCATTTATTTTATTTAGTTGTTCATCTTGGTTGTTCCTGCCAGTCCTGGGAAGCAAATCTGGGACCTTGGGACGTATGTGGACTGTACCCAACCCAGCTGCACCAGGGCGCACCTCCTCAAAGGCCTCAAAGGCCATTCTTCATCCAGCTATCAGGAAAAAAAATTAAAGTTTTTGTTAAAGCAGAAAAGACCTGAGCATGCTAACCTGTATCAAGAGGCCAGGTTGGCCATCTCTGGCTCATAGAAGAACATGTGTTTCTCCATCTCCATCCAGTGCCCTGTAAGACAGATGGACACCAGATGCAAGTAGGGATTTTGGATACTGAGAGTCAGGCTCGCAGGCTCCAGAACTCCAGGTTTTCTGTAAGCAGGCTTGCAACACACCTAATGATTCCTAATGGCAGGCTCTGCATGGGTGTTGCCAGACACTTGTTGGTGATCTGATGGAGAGGCTGCCTCCTGGGTTTCTGCCCCTTGGGAGAGCACATGACTGCAAGAAAGCACCTGGCAGGCGGGTCTGTAAACACGGCACTGTATTGTTGAGTGGCAGTGTGGGGCCAGCCTGGGGGAGTGGAAATGCAGCCTCAAGACAGCTATAAACTAATGATATTCTTTGTACACTTGACCATGGAGGCTGGGCCCTCGGTGGTATTGGAAGGAGGCCTCTCATCACCGTCTCCACAGAACTGTGACTTGTGTGCTGATACGTTAATCTCACTGTCTCGTGCGCTCTGAAAGATGGTGTTGTTTTATTTTAAGCAAGAAGATGTAAGAAAAGCTTAGAATCTTCTTGGGGTAGCCAAAGGAGTAGAAAGAAAATGAGTGCACAAGTCCCAGCTAACAAGGGTTTAGCGCTGGCTCTGGGGGTTGAGGTGCATCAAAGCTGCGTCCTTGTGTTTCCCCATCTGTAAGAGAAGGGGTTGACTTGCCCACTTCTTCACCTGTTAATGTATTTCTCCGGAGCATCTTGGTGACCTAGCAGACAAGTCCACCGCCTCTGGCCAAGCGCAGTCCACATAGAGCCAAAGACCCAGATTCTTGATGCAGGGCCGGGGTAACAATCAAGATGATTCACAACTAAGTAAAACAAATAAAATGCTTGTTCCTCCTCTTTCTTCCAGCCTGCCTTCCTACTTCATTCCTGCCTGCACCTTTCTTTTGAAAGAAATGTGTGTGTGTGTGTGTGTGTGTGTGTGTGTGTGAGATATATATTTATATATCAAATCAAGGTGCATCACTGGCCATCAGCCGCAAGGAAGGCACGACATAGCCATCATTGCTTAAGCAGGTGTGACTGTGGTCCCACTGTTTACCCGGTCACGGTCTCTGTTGAGTTAGATGCATTGTCAGTTGCCCGTGTGTTAAGTGTGATTGTCATTCAAAGCGAGTTCTAAAGGCTCTCACTGGAGCTGATTATTGACATTGAAGTTACTGTGTACACAGAAAGGCACGGAAGCAGCAGTGAGACATCGATCTGATATTAGAAAAGCGAATACTCATTTCTGGGAAGGACTGCAATCTAATACTTTCTCATTAAACCGTAAGGATTGCAGTCTCATGCTTGCTAAGCTGTGCCACCAAAGGGAGAGAAATCTCCAGATCCCTCAGAAGAGATGAAACAAGCTTGAAGCCACATGAGGCTTGTGACTAATTTGTCTACATGAAGGACTGTCATTAAGACATTATGTCATAGTTTAATTGGCACTGTTTTTTCCCTTTCTCTGTGACTCATAAAATAATGGTGTGTCTTGGTGCACCCTAGTGAAGTAGCAGTTGGGTCTGCCACCTCCAGCTGAGCGCAGTCCACGTACATCATAAAGACCCAGGTTCGTGTCCCAGGGCCAGGTGTAGGGGAACAGCTAAGATGAACAACTAAGCAAAACTCTTTTTAAATGTTTGAAAAAATGATAATGGTGGGTCTTAATTGACAATTGACTTGCTTTCTAAAATTTCTGTTTTAATATTGGATAGTTTCATTTGTGTTTTTCTGTCAGTTAGAGCAGGCTAATAAAAATCACATTTTCAGTGTTCTTTTCAAGTCTTAGCGCTGCTTCTTTGGATCCCACAGTTCTTCACTCATGATATCAATTGCTTGGTTAGTTTCTTACCTGTCCGGTTGGGTCCCTAGCACCTAACATCAAGCTTGAGTCTGTGCTTTTTAAATAAATGGGTGGATGGATGATAAGAGATGGACAAATGGAAGCGTGGATGGATACATGAATGTATGAATGGATGGGTGGATGCCTGGGTGGGTGGATGGGTGCCTGGCTAGAGCTGTATCATGAGAACATTCCCAACTTTGGTGAGGTGGCAGAATCCCTTCCAAAAATGTCTGAAGATAATTTTCTCAGATCAGTGAGAACCTGGAGCCATTTTGTTTTAGACTTCTTGTGTGTATGCATTTATTTATTTATAATCTTAGTTGATTCTCAGAATTGCAGTTTTCTCCAAGTTACTCAGTCAAAGATCCCAACCCAAAGTGATTTCCCGGGAAAGCTTGTATACATGCACCAGTCTTTTGAGCAGTGTTGTTGAGCTGTAATTTGCATTCATATAGTTCGCCTTGTTAAAGTGCACAGTTTTCAGTGTAATCGCAGATAAGGGCAGCTGACGTCCGCTTTCAAACGTCTTTATCACTCCAACAAGAAACCTCCTGCCCTTCAGCGGTGGTCTCCCTGCCACCATCTCCTAACCCTTAGTCCTCAGCAACCGCCCGTCTGCTTTCTGTCCCTGGATTTTCATGTTCTAGACATTTTATATTAAGGGAATCATGCAACACACAGTCTTCTGTGATTTTCATTCAGCATAATGTTTTTAAGATTCATTCATGTCGTAGCTTTAACAGTTCTCCACCCCTGTCATGGCCAAATGATACCCCATTCTGTTGATAGATCATATTTTATTTATCCATTCTTGTTGGCAGGTGTTTGGGGTGTTTCCATGCTTCGGCTATTATTTATAATGCTACTTGCAACATTTCGTGTGGACATGTATTTTCATTTCTCTTGGCTGTATATCGAGCAATTGAATCGTTTACACGTTTGCATGCTTGAACTGTCTTCCCTAGCAACTATGCCACTGCATTCCCATATCTGTATATGGAGCTTCTGAATTCCCTTTGTCTTTGTCAACACTTGACTCAATGATTTGTAAGGTTTTTTTCTACTTCTAAGTGCCTAGGATCCTGGGGTGAAACTCAGTGGCTGTGGAGGCCCCTTTCTGACTTTGTCTCCTCGTTCTCCCGTCTCAGTGGATTTTTCAGAGAACTGTGGGGATTTCTCAGTTAATTATCTGCCAGTTAACCACTCAGCCTGCTCCCTGTGGTTGTAACTGGCTCACTGTTCCTGCTGTGTGCGCATAAAGAGATTATCCACTATACCAGGCTTTAGCAGCTACCAGATTCTGGTGGCTGAAATTAACCTCAAGGATAATGGGAAGTAGAGCCAGAGGACTGTGATGGACTAAAAGGAAAGGCCATCCAGGACCTGCCAGCAGGTAGGCCTTCTCTGCAAGGCATCTGACTGCATCTAGGAATCCTTGTCACTGTCCAGACTAGATCTGGGGTCACTCCATGGGCTCCTCCATCTTTGATAGAGTCCTACTCTGTGCCAATGATGGGAAAGACGCCATCCTTGTCCTCATGACCGTTGTCCTGAAGAGCATGGTCTGCGGCTCAGATTCTCTAGCAGTTTATTTCTCCAATGACTTGACCTTAGTTTGTCCCAGAAACACTTGGGGAGACCAGCCCAGGAAAGCTGCCATGTCTGAATCTTCAGCATGGGCTTGACCAACTGCCCTCATCTCTGGGTTGGCCACTATTACCGGAGACCTTTGCAACAGGGGGATTACCTCTGTGTTCTCGCGGGGATAAAACACAGCTCACAAATGCTCGTGGTCTGTAGAGCTTGGCTTTCCCACGCCCTCTCTCTAATGGAAGCCTTACAGCATGGAGGGCCATCATTTACCAGTCCTTTTCCCTTCCCTTCCTAGAGCTACTGCTTCATCACAGCACCTCCTGGTGGCAGGTTCAACCATCCACAGGCTCCTGTCACAAGGCAGTAGGACTCTGAGGTGTTGCTGGTCCTGGGGAAGCACCCGGGGCTGGAGTCAGGTCTGGGTTGTAGTCCTTTTCCTGTTGCTAGGCCACAGGCACATTGTTTCAGGATCCTCATCTATAAAAGGAAGGTGGGGAGGCGCGGTGTGCCTTTGCCACACACAGGCTTATGAGGGTGACTGAGGTGTGGCGCTGTCAGACCTGGCAGCCTGGGCCCAGAGCACCCTCCCAGGTCTCCCCCGATGATTTCTGACCAGTCAGATGTTCACAGCGGCTTTCTCTGTTACCCCATGAAAGACACCAAGCCAGCATCGCGCACAGGTTCCAGGGCCCACTGGCGGTGCAGAGCGTGTAGAGGATGTCGGGCAAGGCATGGGATGTTGAGTGAGTGGGGCTCTGAGCACCTCACTTCCTCTTGATCCGAGTGGTCATGTCCTAGAACTGCTTCATCTGGTTCAGAGCCTCACTCGGCCGCTTACTAGCCAGGCGACCTCGGGCAACTGCTCTCTGACTCCGTCTCCTGGTTTGCACAGTGGCGACCACCACGGTGCCTACGTTATGAGATTGTCTTGGGGATCAAGTTAATGTACAAGCATCTAGCATAGAATTTCGCCCACAGCCACTGCTCAATTAATACTAATTGTTATCCTTGCTGTATATTGGAAGCGCCATTGATAATTTCCTTTGAAAAATAATGTTAGGAAATTGGTTTGGAAACCCATAACCTCTGGGGAATGCAGTATTGATGATTTGCTTTGCTGATGCTGTGAAGGTCAAAGGCAGTGGCAGGTAACCTTCCCAGGGGTCTTGCCAGCACAGCCATGGGTGTGGATTGCCTTTGGGTGCAGCGGCCACCCCAGGAATCCAGGGGCTAGCCTTTCAGTCTCTGCGAGTCCTATGTTTTCACCTCTGACTGTTCAGTTTATCTCTGAGACTCACGAAAGAATTCAGAGAGAGCTATGGCAGGCCTCGGCACTGGGTCAAGTTTGAGATTCCCGTGGCTGCTGTCCACGGGCCTCAGGTCATGTGCCATGCATGCAGGCTACTCAGCCAGAGGGGCCTGCACCCAGCCTGGCAGGATTAGCTGCCCCCCGTTAATGTGTCGTGTCTCTCTGCCCAGCAGCGGCCTGTCTGCTAACAAGGGCACAGGGCATCAGGTACCTGCTGACCATTTTCTGATTTCTTGGCTCCATCGTCAATACGCAGCGATGAACTCTCTTGGTGGGCCCAAATCCAGCTCCCAGGGGACAAGGAGAGATTGCGCATGTCTCTGCTCTGAGAGCTTGTGAGTTAGCTGGGTAAGGAGGCAGCCACCCCGACCCCTGAGGCTGAGCTGGAGTGTGGAGGGCCCACAGGGTAGCAGTGGGGCAGCCCTGTGCATTTATCTGGGTCCCTCGAGAGAGCCAGGAGGGCACCCCTTCCTTGGATAGAGCATAGGGGCACACTGCCCTCTGAAGTGGGCCACTTTCTTTGTTGTGGTGCAGTGTCGTCCCTTCAGAGCTGCCCTGTATTTCTAGAAGAGCTTTGTGGCTGTCCTCAGCGAGGTAGGGGTTGGATCCTTCCGGTTTAGAAAGCTTGCTTTCTCTCTCTCTGCAATGACTGCATATTTCTGTTTTGGACTGCCTGGGAGCTGTCTTTGTTCTTGCTTTCCCGGTCCTGAGGGACACCCCTTGTTTGTGGCTGTAGACCACCAAGAGTCGCTTTCTTGCTGAGGGTCTCAAACACAGTGGTTGTGAGGTCAGGTGTAACTCATGTGAGTGAGCACAGCCGTGTGGCAGTGCTGACTTTGGGCAACAGGGAGACATCAGGGAGTGCCGGGGTCTGCAGAGAACTGGTGCTTGCATGTCCTGTCTGAAGGGGTAGCACTGCTTAGCTCAAGCTGCTGGTTGCAGTGTGGGCAGATAGGCCAGTATTATTAGAGCTCCTAATTTTTCAAAAAATAAAAATAAAAAATGCAAATTTTTCATTAGATCTTTTTATTTATAAATGTGGACTTTAGTATTTTAAAAATTACTGAACAGGTCAACAAAACACACTGTGGTCCAGACGTGACCCCAAAAGAATGTTTGCAATCTCTGATTTGTGGTCATGCTCCTGTGCAGGAGGAGTTAGTCGTCCCAGGTGCTGGGGGCGGAGCCGAACTCCCAGTGAGCAGCTGCTTGGTGCAGGGGTCCGAGAGGTGGTACCACTGTGAGCTGGCTGGTCAGGATGGCTCCTGGGAGGAGGACTTGAGCTATCCCTGAGAGGGAGCGGGGCGAAGGGAGAGGGATGCTATTCTCAGGGGATCCAGCTCTACCCTAAACATCGGACGGCCTGCAGGTGGCCAGGCCCTCTGAGGCCAGGTTGTGTGGGCTTCCTCGCAAGGTACTCAGTCTTGTCACTGCTTCAGTTGGGCCATTGTTCAGAAAGCTGTTGCTAGTTGGGAGAGCTGACTGGGGACCTTGGTTACCCCCAAGACAGAACTGGAGAGAGTGTGTCACCTGAGAAGAAGTCTTGGGTGGTAGGGCCACTGTGCTTGGAGGAGCTTAACCTGAGATGCTCTCACAGGTCCATGGCCAAGTTCAGGGCAGGACACGGTTGTCCATCAATTCAGAGGCTTTTGAAGCTCAATGGTAGGGCCCACGCTGTCTACCCCAGAGCCTGTGGATGAGAAAGAATGGGAGGTCAAGCAGGTTAGCAGAGCTCAGATCAACTCAGGAACTGGCACACAGGAATACAGGAAAGGGCCACGCTGAAGCCCCACAGGACACAGAAATTTCAGAATGGGGATCATTAGGGAAAGGTGGAGTCTGTGGAAAACTAGTACTCGGAAATGGCACTCACCAGTGCTAGCCAGAGGGGTCAAGGAGGTCTTCTTGGAGGAGGTGTATCTGGCACTGTGCCCTGAGGGAGCAGGTGCTATTTTGATAGGCAGAGAGGTGGAAGAGAGTGAGGACGTTACCTTGTCTTAGAAATAGGGTGCAGTGAGGAAGTCACCTGACTCCAGCCTGGGACATGGCCAGTTGGCCAGTGACCCGAGACCTGTGACAGCTTTGTGATTTTCATGTCCCCTGTGGCGTTTTCCCTGTGGCTTCATTCCTGTAGGTCCAGGCATACAGAGGTGCTCAGTGCCTGTTGGACTGACTGGCCTTGAGGAGGCTCTTGAATGCACTGGAAGAGGTTGGAGGCCTAGAACAAGGACCAGGTGGGAAAGCACTTTGCCTTTCCTGTCTCCATGAACTGGGAATGCACAGTAGGAGAGCCCGGCCCCGGCCTGGGCGGGGGCAGGAGGGCAGAGAAGGCCCACTCTCCTCTGGGGAGAATGTCCTGGGGAGCCCTCGGCCCCTCTGCCCATCCAGGGCCTGGGGTGTCGAAAGTTATAAAATGGAGGGGCCGCAAAGACACTGCAGCCTTGTCAAGACAAGATAAAACTCATCAAAAATTCAAGAGCAGGACGAGAGTTGGGTGACAGCACTGGGAAGATGAGACGGTGTCAGGAGGCAGTGGCGCTGGAGCCAGGGGCACCATGGAGGCACAAGCAGTGAGCCTCGGGGCCTGGACGACAGGAACATCAAGGCCTCTATGCCTCCTCCTGTTGGTCGGGCCGCCTGCTACCTGAGTGCTTTTCCCCCGGGGAGGTGTCACCAGGACTGGACTCAAGTGAGCCTTCCCTGGTGGGACTACTCAAGACACTCGCACCTGTGGGGATGCTCACTACCTGTCCCCATGGCCTCTCTTCTCAGACTTCTCTCCCGGGGCCACAGCATTTCTCTTCCCTTCTCTGGCCCACAGTGACCTGTCCCCTCACCCTGAAAACCAGACCAGCTCCTTAGTAACTCTGGAGGCTGCTCTCGGAGAACAGTGGGGTCTGGGCCCCATTTCTCCTCCCTGTGGGGGCTCTGAAAGAGCTCCAGGGTTTGTGCAGGGCCCTGCCCGGAGTGGGGGCTCAGCAGGGTCCGTGAAAATAATGGAATCATTTTGGGGGGGGGTCTATCTTCAGAAATACCCGTCCTGCCATGACTGCTTGTCACTAATGAGCATAACCCAGAACTACACTGCAGGTCCAAAGCCAGTCACTGGGGAGGAGCTGGGTGACTCCGCTCAGCAGGGATCTCCAGGGATGGCAGGTGCTGGGAGTTGAGGAGTGCGGGGACCTGCATACAGGCCTGTCTCCATCCTTAGCCATCTGAATGGCTCCCAGCAAGTGGCTCCCCTTTCTCCGGACTCCTGTGTCCTGGTCTGCATTTGACAGACAGACCTGCGTTCTTTCGGGACCGTTGAGGTCATCAAGCTAGGTTTCAGTGTCCCTCCAACTTGTTCGGACCTGATGTCCGGGTGCAGTCCGGCATTGTGGGACTCAGCAGACTTGGTTAAATGTACCAGGATCGAGAGACCCTGGCGAGGCACTGGCAGAGGCAGGCTGTCACCGGGCCACCTGTCAGTAAATAATAATGCAGCCTGCCGAGCTCCTGCCTGGCCTGAGCAGGTCAGAGAGTCAGGATGGAGCATTTCCAGATGAGGGAGGATATCTGAGTGCCAGACAGATGGGTGGGGACCTGTCTAGATCCTCTGAGCAGCAGTATATCACCACCTGGGGGCTGGTTCGATGCAGAGCCTCGGGCCCAGTCCTCCGATCTGCACTGTGACAGCATTGCTTTGACTTCTATGCACATCAGGCTCTGGTCAAGCCTTTTGGCCACGCCTCCCAGAAAAAACCACATTTCCCTGGGAGGCTGAAACATAGCTGCAGGAACTTATGATTGTGTCCATGATGTATTTATTCTTACAGGAAAGGCGCAGCAGGAATGAAGGCAAGTGGGCAGGTAGGCAGGAAAGGAGAGGAAGAAGCCCCTTTATTTTGTTTTTTATTTAGTTGTTCATCTCGGTTCCCCCACTCCCACACCCGGTGGACTTATCCGCCAGGTCACCAGGGCATGCCAGTATAATTTTTAATTTAAGTTAGATATTTTTAATGCTGAGATCATAAGTTTATTTTATGCTGTTATTTTAGAGCCCATGAAATTGCTGAGATCTGCAGTTTGAAAATTGCCACGCTAGCTCACAACCTGTCTGATGGTTGGGTGGCAAAGGGGTGTTGGATGTATAGAGGACCCAGGCCTCCACTCCAGAGACAGTCAACCTTGTTGATTTTCAAGGTCACCTCCATCTCCAAGTGTGCTCAGCTGTCTCACTGAAGGTGTTTGGGGACCCAGGGCTCAGTACTCAGCCACCTGCACTGCTTTTCTTGACCAAACAGCAAGGTAGCCAAGTGCCCCAACCACAGAGACAGCAGTGCCAGAGGCCGAGGGCTGCAGGTGGTCAGGGAATGGTGTTCTCTCCGTGTCCTGTCTGTGGGTGGACCCGGTGGGGATTAGCGGCAGGGCATTGTGAAGGAGAGCTGTGAGCATCCTCTGTTTTCTGTCCCCAGTGGCCTCTTTCCCACACTCTCAGTAGGTGGCGTGGCCTATGACCTGGTCCACAGGTGACAAAGGAGAAAGCCCTCCTTGCAGGCTCTGGGTGAAGGGGTCAGGTGCAGGCTCTTTGTGGAGGTGGGAAGAGGAGAGAGGCGACCTTGTGTGTGACCCATGAGGAACCCACTTCCGGAGGGGCGCCCCGGCCGGGGCGTCTGGGGTGCAGACCTGTGGGTGTGATTCCACACTAGGTGAGTGGTGGAGACGTGCCGGTCCTGCTGACCGCTGCAGTGCAGGTACGTCCTGTGCACCTGCGGAGCTGCTCTCCTGCTGGGATGGATGGACAGACCATGAACCCCATGGCCTCAGCCCCAGAGCCCAGAGTAAGCTCCCCATAGCTGGGGTCCAGGAGGCGGGGGCCCCTTTCAGATATACAGGGAAAGCAGAATAAGGCAGGAGAGCAGAAACTGAGAGCCTCCCAGCCTCCCTCTGTGGGGTCCCAGATAGCTGTGCTGCCGGGCTGCGTTGTGTCGGGTGAGGGGTTCAGTGCCACCTGCTCTGGGGCCTGGGACGCTGGGCTCCCCAAGAAGCATGGGTAAGGAGTGGAGCATAAGCTTTTCATCTGGTTTGCAGGTCACTGATTTGGTCCCAGGGGGTTGGGGGAGGAGGTAATGCCTCTAATGCCTGGCTGCTCTTACAGAGATTGGCTAAATATACAGCTACTAATGCCATTTGTCACCGGGCAGCATGAAAGGACCCAGTTCCAGCTTCTATCTCTGGGCCCTCATTTTCCTCTAGACCTCTAGCTCCTTCAGGCAGCTTCACGAGTCTCCCCAGGGAGTCCCCACAGTCTCTGAGCAGTCAGAGTAGGTGATGGGCTGGGGACCCCAGGCAGAGAGCCCCAGGGTGCCAGCGAGACCCCTTTCTGAGCCCTGGTTTCCTAAGGAGCCCACACTGCTTTGGAAAGACTGCTCTGGTGGGGGTGAAAGAGGAGGGCAGAGGGTGGAGAAAGGTAGCTTTTCATCAAAGAACATGGGTATTTTAGTTTTTGGCCTTAAAAATAGTCATCCAGCCTCTCCTGGCAATGTGACAAGGTAGGACATGATTGGCTGTACAGGGAAGGTGCCCTAGGCTCCTGGGGCTGGGACCAGTGCCCTGAACACACTGACGTCACAGCACCAGGAGACGGAGACGGGGCCACCCTTTCAGCAGACAGCAGACACCAGATGGGGCCAAGCACTCTGGGGACCTAAGTCCTCTCTGAGAGGCTCAAGTCAGGGAGACAAGCCCGGTCCTCCTGCAGCCATCACCCCTCTGCACCCCTCCTAAAGCTGTGCCCACCCAGGGCCGCTCCTCCTGCCTACAGGCTCCCGGCTGCCTGTCCTAATGGCCCAGTGCTGCCTCAGCGCTTTCCCCGCATGTGCTGCATACCTTTGTCTGCATCCGCCACTGCAGGGAGTGAGGCAGGCGGTGCTGGTCCCACCTTCCTCTGCACAGCTCTGCGTTGCAGCTGCAGCCAGAGGTGCCTCTTCTTCCACCCTTTTCTCTCTCATCCCTCTGCTCCCAGCCTGCCTCACGTGCTCGGTTGTGACACCTCTCCCTGGGTCTCTCAGCTTAGCCTGCAGCCCAGTTGCCGGGTGATTTCCCATCCTGATCTTGCAATGGGGAGAATCTGAGCCCGGAGAGACCCCAAGGTACTGACAGGAAGGGAGCAAAGCAGGTCCTCAGGAAAGATCCCTTTACTTCCCCCTGTCACCACCAGTCTGAAAGTTCCCTCTGTTCTTCCTCACTCTCACCTTAAAATGGGACAGAACTCCTAGGCATGAACCACAAAGAGTTAAAAACAGTAATCCGAACAGGTGTTTGCAGCCAAGGGTGGAAACCACCCAGTGTCCACAATGACATGATGAGATCTGTGCCTGCCATACGTATTGTAACTCGGTGTGCTGCTCAGCCATAAAAGGCCTGGCACTGGCTCCTGCGACAGTGTGATCGAACCTTGAAAACACTGCTCGAAGTGAAATAAGCCAGCCACAAGAGGACAAACACTCTGTAACTGCACTGCTGTGGGGCGCCCAGAATAGACCCCTGCGCGGAGACAGGAGCGGTGCTTGCCAGGAGCGCCAGGGCAGATGTGGAGTTGTTGAGTGGCCCGGCGTTTCTGTCTGGGCAGATGAAGCAGTTCTGGAACTAGAGAGTAATTGCTGGTTGCCGAACAGTGTGAATGTATGTGATGCCACTGACTTGTCCACTTAAAACTGGCTAAGACGCTTGTGCCCTGGTGGTGCAGTGGTTAGGTCTGCTGCATCTGGCCGAGCATAAACCAGGACCCAGGTTTGCGTCCTAGGGCCAGGGGGACAACCAAGAGGGACAATTAGAATGAAAATAAATAAAAATGCTCCTTCCTCCTCTGTCTGCCTGCCCACCTGCCTTTATTCCTGCCTACACCTTTCCTTTAAAACATTTTTTTTTAATTTAAAATTAAAAAATAGCTACTAGAGAACGAGTTATGTTGTGTCTGTTTTACCACAGTGAAGCAGTGAGGTGTGTCTAGACTTCCAGCCTGGTGCCCAGGACATGAGGACAGACTTCCTCTCTGCTCCTCCCTTCAAAGTCAGGGCTTTCTACTGAAAGGCGCCTCTCGGTTCCCTAGTTGGGGCTCATTCCGGAACCTACAGGTGAGCCCAGGTGACTGCTAGACTGGTGCCCCCTCAGAAGGCAGAGGAGGCCCTGGGGGCGGGGAGCGACAGGCATGGGGTGACCAGGCAAAGGGGACGAGGAGTCTGGTCACCATGTGGACGGCTGGACTCAATGCCCTGGGGCTCAATGAAGGGCCAGACGAACAGGCCCCCCAGCTGTCTTCCAAGAGACCAAAGGAGGAGTGTGTGCCCTGGCCAGGGCTGCACCAGGGGCGTTGGCACCTTCTTCCCAGGGTGCAGGCCAGGTGCCAGTGTCTTCCTGCAGGTATCTGTTGGCGTGGCAGGGCCTGGGCTGCAGGCACTCGTGCAGGTGAGGTGAGTGCAGTGAGGCAATTCTGTAAGTCTAATGGGCAGCAGCAACTGGGGTAGGAGGCTGAGGGGATGTGAGGACACAGGAGGGGCCAAGACATGATCAGTGCAGGGCAGGCAGGAGAAGCTCTTTTCCTCTCTGGCACCCAAATCCTACAGAGCAGAGATGGGCTCCTCCGTGAGCCCCTTGGGGTGATTACTGATCCAGGATCCCTATAGGTAGGGGGAGATGCCCCCACAAGCCCTAGGGAGTCCAGCCATCAGGTCAGAGCTGCTACTGCAGTGGTGCGGGGCACTCACTCCGTCTAGGAGCTCCCCTTCCAAGTTCCTACAGCCCATGGAGCTCTGAGAAGGGTGCCAGCAGCCTTAGATAAAATCTTGTCTTCGAGGATTTGCAGGTTCAGCCTTAGGCACTGGTGTTTGGACATCAAACATCACATCAGCCTGATATGGCCGGCCCTGCCCAGGGCCCATGCTGAGCTAGGCACAGGGCTGGGCCTTCTGCAGCCTGCACTTGAAGAATGGACTGCGCCTCAGAAGGGCAGTGGGGAATGGAGACCTGGGGGCTGTCCCGAGGGTGTGTGCAGGCCTCCAGAGGTGGGAACAAGAGGCAATGGGATGTAGGCAGACCTGGAACTCTGCTGTGCAAACTTGGGCAGGTTACTTAACCTCTCTGAACCTCATCTTTCTCTTAAGCAGTATGACTATGCCGACTTCATAGCAGTGTGAGGAATGAGTGGGTGAAGGCATGTCAAGTCTGAGATGAGAACCTGGCACATTAACCATTTTTTTGTATGAGTAGAAGTCATGGATTGGCTGCCTCTAGGCTCAGGCTGCGTAAGCCCTTTGCCTGCTCGTTTGCCATTATACCAGGGGGTTGAGCTAGTTATCAGCTGCCCTCCCTGGTTCTGTTCTAGAATTCCGTGACCTCTAGATGTGGTAGGTGGGGGTGGATCTAGAGGCAGCAGGTGGGGAGTGGGTGGGGGAAGAGGCAAGTGCTGACCACACCGAGACAGAGAGCAGTGGTGTAGTGTCTGTTGCTGTGTAACAAACTACTACAAACTCGGGGGTTTATGAGAATGCTCCTTTGCTGTCCCATGGTTTGGGAATCAGGAGTCTGGCTCTGAGTGTGATAGAATGAAAATCAATGTGGCGGCCAGGCTGAGTCTTGTCTGGAGGCTCTGGGGGAGAATGCCCTCCCAAGCTCTTTGGCTGTTAGTGAATCCACCTCCTGGTGGTTGTCAAACTAGGTGCCTGTTCTTTGTGGGTCACTGGACAGGGATTGCTCCAGCTCCTGGGGAGCTGCCCAGGGTATGTCTTCCAGCCAGAAGCCGCATGTTCAGCCTTTCTCGTGCTTCAGCTCTGCCTCTCAGCCCAGGCTAGGGGCTCAGCAATTGGAGCAGGGCCTCCTAACAGTGCCCATGTCTTCAGGTCTGCTGACTTGGAATTTCTTTCCAGGAGTGCCTAGATCTTATTTGAGTATCTGGGGAGCAGTGTCCACGCAGGAGCCTCTTAGGGCTCTTCCTCCCCCACATGACATGTGCTAAGAAAAGGAGGAGGCTAGCCAGGGGCCTGGAGCGGGTGTGGGTATGGCAGCCATTGGAACAGGCAGGGTAAGGTGGGTGTTGAATGGCAGGTGGAAGGAGAGGCATTGGCCACCGCACCCACCCACTCCGTCTCGTCCACACCACTAGGCATACCTCCTGACTGGAGCCAGCTCTCTGCAGCTCCCACTCTCATGAGGGCACCACCCAGGCCAAAACCTCGGGCTGCCTCTTAGGGAGGGGTGAACACACCCATGATCCCCCAGGACTCAGGAGCCCAGAGCAAACCCTTTCAGGCCCAGCACAGCTCCTCTGCTGCTGGCCTGTGGTCCCCGGGAGGCCGGGCCCCCAAAGCTAAGCCAGCTGAAGTGTTTATCTGGGTGGCTCATCCTCCCTGTCACCAACACTAACCTCCTCGAAGGGCTTGGGGAGTCAATGTTCATTGTCTCGGCTGCGGTTCTGAAACCCCGGGCACCCCTCCTTACCCTGTTTGGATCCGTCACAGTTCAAAATGCAACACACCCTTGGTTACTGGCAAATGACGATGTTCTAAAAAGTATTCTCGGTAACCCAAGGTTTTGAAATTAAAAAAAAAAAATGTTTTGGTGTCCGAAGACCTTGTCTTTATTACCAAAGTCGTAGGCACACCCAGCCCTTTGTGTCTCAAAGTCCGTAATATACATTATTCAGGTCCTCGTTGTGTATTGTGTGCTGTTTGGCAGGAGATGGTTTTACTTTTCTGGTTCTGTTGAGAATCGTACAGGCTGTTTCCTCAGCAGAGGGGGCTCCCATGGAGAGCCCCAGTCTCCAGACAATGAAAGGGGCACCAGAGAAGCTTTAAAGCTCCTTCCCATCTGGTTTAGAGCTTCTCCAGAGGGAGGGGAGGGGTGAGAAGGGACCTAGGGGTGGGAAGGGTCTCCCCACTCGCAGGTGGGTGAGTGGAGCTCCAGGGGCCAAGGGGGCGGGGGAGAGCCATGGAATGTTCCAGCGGATCCCTGCTATGGCTTGTCTACCTGGTCTGGTCAGAGAGGGACAGCAGTTCTGATGGTGCAGTTGATAGGTGGCCCTCAAATGCTGCCTACCTTATGCCTGGCCTCCCAGAGAGAGGACGGAGGGCTAAGATGGGACGACCTGCCAGACCTTCCCCATTCTGTTAGTTAAAGCTAGTCGTGTCCCTGCAGACTGAACGCAGTACGTGTCGCTCTGGTTGTACCATAATGAGGCTGCAAAGTTGTGTTTATAACTTAATGCCTGCAGGCCTAGACTAAATTTTTTTTTAAAGAAAGACACAGGCAGAAAAGGAAAACAAGTAGGCAGTCAGGAAGGAAGAGAAAAGAGGAAGAAGCATTTTTAATTTATTTTATTTAGTTGTTTATCTTGGTGGTTTTCCCAGGCCCCAGGTGTTGAACCAGGGACCTTGGGATGTGT
The DNA here is from genome assembly GCA_004363575.1 of Solenodon paradoxus. NCBI lineage: Eukaryota > Metazoa > Chordata > Mammalia > Eulipotyphla > Solenodontidae > Solenodon > Solenodon paradoxus. The sequence goes on from RJWH01006405.1 coordinate 45,693, forward strand.
GTGAATTCTGCCTGTAGTGAACTAATCCAGGCCACCGGGGCATACCTGGCTTTGAATATTTTAGGGGATAGTCTGGCGTCCAAAGAGAAAATGTCTCTTTAGAAGGTGACGTTGCCTTGGAAGGCCTAGGTCTCTTAGAGGATTTGTGTCTGGGGACATCCTAATGTTTGGGTCTAGGACAAAAATTACCCGTGTTCTGTTTTCTTCTGCTTTGTGGAAAATTTTGTTAACTCCAGCTTGGTAATTGAGGCATGGGCGGTAGGCTGGGTCTAGTTTCTGCTTTCTCCCAGCTGTTAAGGACTGGGTGTGGACTCACCCTGGCATCGCAGGAGTTAGTGTGTCGGCCAGGTGGGCCAGTTACCCGCCTTCTCCAGGCCTCAGTTTCCCTCCCCAGATAGGGGGATGCCAGCATGTTCTCACTAAAGGCAAGCTGGCATTGCCTGGGAAGCCGAGATGCCTTGATGGATGAGAGTCTGTCTCCGGCAGTGGGCATGTTTCTCAAGTGGGTCATTGTCTCTGCCTCCAGCAACATCTCAAGAGCCTCTGTCCTCTCTCCCCAGCCCAGCACAAGCCCCTGAGCTAGAGGATGGAGAATTCGTCTGCAGCGTCAGCCTCCTCGGAGGCCGGCAGCAGCCGCTCCCAGGAGATAGAGGAGTTAGAGCGCTTCATCGACAGCTACGTGCTAGAGTACCAGGTGCAGGGGCTGCTGGCCGACAAGACGGAGGGTGATGGCGAGAGCGAGAAGACGCAGTCCCACATCTCCCAGGTGAGTGCCAGCCTGAGGTAGGGCAGAAGCGGGTCATTGGGATCTGAGCAGTATGGGGTCTTGGCAAACTCAAGGGAGGATAATAAGGGAACCATAATTCCAGACAGTGTCTGGTCACCTGGCCTTAGATTTCCAAGGAGTGGACCCCCGACTCCAGCAGTGTGTGGGATCCAAGCAGAAGCCCCCGACTGTGTGTGTTTGTGCCCTGTGACCCTCCTACTCTGTCCTACCCACTGGGCAGCTGGGGCCCAGGCAGAGTCATACGTCACCGAACACTGTTCATTGAGCATCTGCTATATACAAGGCACGGTTCCTGTTAGGTTCTGGAAGAGATCTGTGTCTTCTAGACAGCTTGCCCAATATGCACACAAACAAAAGGCTATAACTTGTGACTATTTTGATGGCAAATCTAGGCAGTTGCTGGCAGCCAGAGGATCGAGTGTCAGCCAGTCCCCCAGGGCTCTGCGTCCAGACTGAGTTAGGAGCGTGAGGCATTCTGATGGAGTCTCGGGTGGCCTGGCTCCCTTCTGGGTCAGTCTGCCCTGGCCTGGGACGAAAGGTGGACTCGACCGAGGACTAAGCTATTTGATCTCTCCCTAATGGAGTGTCACCATTTGGTGTGAGCCACCAAACACTGAGACTCCTCAGTAGATGTTCAAGACCTGGCTCCACATTTGCTTCTCGCGGGTTGTGTGACCTGGCCGCACCTCCACGGCTCAAAAGTGTGGTTCTCTCCTCTGGCACTTGGGGATGACCCTGCTGCCTCAGGAATGTTGAAAGGGCATGGGTGAGAAGAGACAAGCTACTGAGAAGGGTGTGTCCTCTCCCTTCCAGGATCCAGGTGTCTGCTTCTTTGCTTCTTGTCCCTCGAGCTGGGGCCCCCAGCAAGCAGGAGAAGCCACTTGGTGGCCTGTTTGGGAGAAAAGCCAAATGCAGCTGGCTGGCTCACTGGCTGGGTGGGCAGAGAGCCCTGAGCCTCCAACTTCTCAGAAAGCCAGCACTCGGGACCAAAAGTCAGCCTGGGAAATTCTGAAGCCGTGATGGCTCCATGCCCTGGGCCTCTTAGGGCTGAGGGAAGAGAACACTGATCCTGAGAGAAAGGAATGGAAATATGTGATGCTCTCCTTAGTGTCCTTAAAGGTCTAAATCCCAACACACACGAGCCTATCCTTTGTCCATTGTGGCTCCCGTGCAGGTGTTTGGAGCACACCTGCGCCAGGCCTGTGTTGGGCGGGGCGTCCGAGTGAGCGAAACACACAGGAAGCTCTGTCCCCGCGGAACAGAGACCTCATAGTGGCTCATCACTGCTGTGCAGAAAAGTAGAGCAGGGAGACAGAATGGAGAGGGATGAGGTCAGGAGAGGTGTGCGGTTTTAGTGAGGTGTCAGGGAAGCTGTTACCGAGGGTAAGCCTGCAGCTGCCTGGAGAGGAATGTTCTGGGTGTGGCGCATGCAGAGGTCTGAGCACAGCCAGGCCAGCGTGGCTGGGGCAGACAGAGCGGAGGGAGTCAGCGGAGGCGAACCCCGGGGAGTGGGGGATCCTGCAGACGACGTGCCAGCACTGTGCCCTGGGGCCTGCCAGCTTTACAGAGCAGGGTGTGAGGAGGAGCCAGCAGGAGACCAGCGTGGCATGAGTCAGGAGATCACCCGTAAGAGTAGAGGGCTGGAGCCGGGAAGGATGTGTCAAGGACGTCAGAGGCGGGTTGACAGTGTCGAGTGCTGTGACCGGCCGTGGAAAAGGATGAGAACAACCTGACGGGGCCCGGGGATACTGGTGACCCTGACTAGAGAGGAACCCTGCAGGTGAAAGCCCAGGAGACTCTCCTCTGCGGGAGTTTCCACGCAAAGGGGAGTGACGTGGGGTACAGGTTCCCCCGCTGTCAAAAAGCAGAGTGTGCCCAGGAAAGCTTTCGTGCCCTGAGATGTTTCGGGTGAAGAAGTAATTGTCATTCATTCATACGGAAAAAGGTTCAAGCACCCCGAGACTCCACAGCCCAGCACACCACACCAACTGGCACATAAAATGTCAAGTAGCGTTTGCGTCTAGTAAAAGCAGGAACGCTGTGATAAATTCACTGTCCGTAGAGAGTAGATTCAGAGGAAGGCGCTTGGGAGTCCCCTTTCCCACACTTGAAAATGGCTGAAAACACAATTCTGTTCCCCCTCAGCCCCTGTGGCTCAGGCGGCTGAGGCAGCTGAGGTATAGACCCCAAGGCCCAAGGCCCCTAGCTGGTGACCAGGGCTGGAAGAAAAAGTCCAAAAAGCCAAATAAAGCAAGACCATTCTGAATGCTACATTTCATTTTTGCCTTTTGTAGTACAAACAAAAATCCTTCTTGGAATTTTTTTCTTTTTTTAGGAAGGAAGCAGACAGGAATGATGAAGCCAGTTAGGCAAGCAGGCAGGAAAGAAGAAAGAGGTGGAAGAAGCACTTTAGTTATTTAGCTGTTCATTTTGGTTGTTCCCCCTGGTCCCGGGTCCAAACCCAGGGCCTTGGGCTTTGCATGGACTACGCTAGAGGTGCAGACTTAATGTCTGAGCCACCAGGGTGCACCCCTCTTTGGATTTCTTTCAGTTATTGAAAACAGGTGCTAAAGCAGGTCTTTTGTAAAAGTGAAGTGGCATATTGTGAACTTTCAAAAAGCTGGGGAGACTTGTATTTGAGGAACAGAGGTCAAAATGGGAGTGCTTCCACTGCATTGTGCATTGGTAGGAAGTCGCTGAAGCAGGTGAAAGGGTTTGGCCTTGGCTCGGCGTCCCCCAACCCCCCAGTTCACCCACAGTCACAGGAGGGAGTCTCCCGGCTGCAGTCACGCACCTGAGCGGCACCTGCATCACATGGTGGGCTGCTCAGCCACTCAGCCATGATGTTGCAGGTAGAGTCACAGTGCGGATTTACTCAGGATCGAGGTTTCTCAGGGTGAGGACAGTGGAGGGAGAGAAGGGGAGGGGCCAGGGGAGTGACCACATGCCCAGGACGCTGAGCCTGACCAGGAGGGCAGTGAAGTCCAGGGGCAGGGACGGACGCTGCAGGTGGTGGGCCGATGGACTGGGGGTTCTGGGACTTTTCGGAATCCTGGTACCAGAAGGAGTGATCTAGAAAGGTGTGGTGGGTAGTTCAAGAGGGGGTGCTTGAAATCCATGTGTGAGCATGGGAGGTGTCGGGGAGAGGAGAGTTTGGGGGGCGTTTCCTGGAACTGAGCAGCAGGGCTCAGGAACCAGCTTCATGAACGTCGAAGTCGCCAGAAGGAGGAGAGAAGGGCATTAGAGAAGACGGCAGCAATCCAGGAGAAAGGTCTTGAATGCGGGGAGCGAGGTGGGTGAGGTGGGTGAGGTGGACACCTACAGAGCTACGAGGGTGGGGGACTTAGCTGATGACATCCTCATTTATTTGCATTATTCTGTTGCTTGATTTAAGCCACTCTTACTGCACAGTTAACAATGGTCATGCACTGCTTAACAGCAGGGACACGTTCTGAGAAATGCATCCTTAGGTGACTTCTTCATTATGTGACTGTCATAGCATGTAACTCTACAAACCGAGGTGGTATAGCCTACCTCCCACCCGCCATATACAGATACCTCTGTCGTAGATTCAGTCCGTGTGTTCGGTTTGTTACTGACTTGTCGTCTTGACTGTATCATGACGTGGCTTGGAAGGGAGAGGATAGTTGGAGTAGACTGGAAATTTTCTGTGGGAAATGAGCCTCTGGGTTGTCCAGGGCAGGAAGGGGAGGAAACTGGGTGAGTTAACTCATGCAGCCTCCTGTAAGCATCTTAGAGCTGGTGTCCCCAGGAGCAGAGCCCCTGCACAGGGTGTGGTCTCCAGCAGGGCATCTGGCAAGGGAACTGCCAAGTAAAAGGGACTCTTCCAGGAAGGAAAGGGGGTCCAAAGAAATGTTACCCCAGAGGAATGCTTTGCAGATGGTAGCATTTCTGTTCCCGGAGTCATCGGGAGATGATTTTAGAAGGCAGGACCCTCCCAGTGCCTCTGACCCCCTGTGAAGATGCTAAGCTCTCAGGAGTAGAACAGATAGAAATGTACCTGTGCCCTCCGTCTGGGTCTTGTACCCACAGCTCTGCTCCCAGGATAGTTCAGGTCAGACCATGCCCAGATGCCCACATCTGGATGGCTGGAGAGGACAGACTCTGGAAGGGGTTTAAATAGATGTTGGTTGGACAGCAGGGTATGGAAAACGTGGCGACTTTTAACATCTGGGTGCATCCTTAAGCTTTCTGCATTCTCTGAAGTTCCTTGAGGAGTGCACAGACCTGGCAGGATCCTGAGGCCGCCTGTGCCCCACTGGCCGAGCAGGGACATACCAGTCCTGCTTCCAATAGTTCTCCCTCCCTCCTCATATGCCCACAAACCCTGCTTGGATCCAGGCTCCGAGGAGGAGCCCCTGTGGACAGCCCTCAGCAAGGTCAGGGTTAGATGTATCTGCGTAACACATTTCCTTAAAAACGCAATCTCTGTTGACACAGCTTTATGGGAACTCTTTCTGCTAAAGCATGTTTGCTTGTTTTTATTTAATCTGGTGACTATTTTGAGTGAAAGCCAAAAAAAAAAAAAAATCCAGAAAATACCCCTGTCTGCTTTTCTGCAGTGGTGTTTTGATGTTTCTGGGAGAGGAAAATTATTTTTTTAAAAAAGTCTTGGAAACCTCGAAAAAACTTGGGGGAGCAGGGAAGAATGTTGCTTTTCACTTGGTGAGGTCATTTTCTAGCAGCCGAGATGACAGCTGGCACTCAGTGAGAGAAGAGCTCATGATGTTGGCGTGATTGTGCTCTCGCTCCCCTCTGCCAACAGCCACTAAACCAGAGGTGGATGGGTGAGTGGGTGGGAGGCTGCGGGGGTGGATGAATGGATACCCACTTCCTGTTCTTCTCATGAGTAACCAAGTGGGCACATCTTCTAAGTTTCCCAACTCTGCTGAGATGCTCTCTTTGAAATTATGTGCTACCCCAGGTTTCAGGAGGGCCTGTCCTACGATTGACTCGGCGTCCCCAAAGGCTTGAAAGTTATCCTCACTCTGTCCTGGGAGAAGGGGGAATTATTGTCCTATTCTGCAGGAGAGAAGACTGAGGCACAGAGATAAGAAATGTCGCGCATGTACTGCTCTTTGGTGTTGAGCTGAGCCCTGGGCCCCCTGCTTCCCCACCTGCTCTGCTTACCTGCTGCGTACGGCTGTGACTCACTCACAGGCTGTTGGGTGGTTAAGATAGTCTTCCCCCTGTAAAACAGAATTAGGGTTCTAATCTCATCAGCTATTAACTGTCAGAAGAGATTGGGTCCTATAAGAGACGGGGTGCTGTAAGTGGGAAAAGTTGGGCATTTCTGATGCTGGTGGTTGGTCTACTGGGTTATCATCAAGCTTTGAAGTAGTCTTTGCAATGCCGGCTGCCCACTGGAATCACCCATGGAGCTGGGACAAATACTGAGATGTAGGCCCCATCCCCAGAGTTCAGCTGAATGAGGAGGGGCCAGGGCCTGGGTCTGGGCCTTAACATGCTTTCTTATTTATTTATTTATTTTTTAAGAAAAGGTGCAGGCAGGAATAAAGGTGAGTAGGCAGGCAGGTGGCAGGAAGGAGGACTGAGGAGGAAGAAGCATTTTAAATGTTTTATTTAATTGTTCATCTTAGTTGTTCCATCGGCCTTTGAGACCACGAACCCAGGACACATGTGGATTGTGCCCAGCCCCTGCTCCACCAGGGGCACCAGGCTCTGGCATTCTTCTCAGCTTCCGTGTGACTGATGTCCCACTGAGGTTGACAACCACCCTCACAGTTGTTACCCTTCCCCAGCCCTGTTGGCCAGCTGTCTCCTGCTCCTCACTCTTGGAAGGACTGAATGTCAGGGCATTATAAAGAGCAGATTTGCATGTTTTCTGATAAATTCTTTTTAACAGGCCAAATGAAGAGCCAGTGAGGGTTTAGGTTACTTCCTTTAGTCCTTCGATGCGCTCAGGCGCTTGGAGATCCTGGATTTTGTCTAAGATGCCAAGTGTCTTTACTAAAGAGGTGTTTCCATGCAGACATGTGGGATAGAGTAAGAGTATAGACGGTCTCTGCCTGGCGGTGATTCACTTTATGACTTTTCGATTATACAATAATCGATTATACAATAATTGGAAAACAAAATACATTCAGTAGAAATTAGAACACGGTACTTCTCATGATGCTGGAGGGAAAGCTGAAGTTCTAGTTGGAATTTTCAATTTCTCTTATTTTCAACTTACCATGGTTTAGGGGACATAAGTAACCCTCATATAAGTAGAGGAAGATTTGCATATTCAGAATAACCTGATGTCATTTTCTCACAATGTTTTCCTTCTTTCTCTTCATGTTTTCCCTTTCACTCCGCATCCCCGTTCCCTCATCCCCTTTCATCCCATTCCTTCATTTCCTCCTGACCTTTGAATCCTCTTCCCCACCATCTTTTCTCCTAGGAGGAAGCACTCAATGGTGGACCACCCCTGAAAGGGTTAACGGAAGAAGTGAGTTTAAGGGGCACCGTGGGGTGGTCGAGCATGGAGGAATCTTTTTATTTTTCCCTCTAGTTAAAAATATAATTTATTTCTAATTACACAATTATGCCTTCATACATTCTCACAGTACCTAAGAATTCAAATATTAGCAATAAACTCTCCGTTAGCTACAGTCTCATTCTGTTGCCTTACCCTACCTCCCACCTGATTGATGAGTTAATATCTTTACTCCCCTCTCTTTTTGCTTTTACTAATAAATACATGATAGGACCTACAGAAATATATTATTTAAAAATCATCTATCATAGCCTGTAAATATGTCATTCAATAACTCGACTTTTTCACTTAACTGTGTACCCTAAAGGTCCATGGTATGGGTATCTTACAGTTTAACTATTCACCGACTGATGGGCATTCAGGTTACTTCCAAATTTTCCTCTGGAAATAGAAGATGCGTCAGTGAATATAGATGATCATGCCTCCCCCTGCACATATAAAGTGTTTCTTTCTATTGGTGCTGAGAAGTATAATCTATTTCAATAGCTATTCCCAAATTCTCTCCAAAATAATCGTTCCATTGTTCACATTACCACCAGGGTGTTAGGACAAATCGTCTCGTCACTTTAATTTACTTTTTCTTGATTTTTACTGAGGTTGCACTCTTTGTAATCCGATTACTGTCTTTTTAAATAGGTTAAATTTTTATTTTGCTTTTAAAACAACACTTAGGAAAGCAGAGAGAATCAGAAAACAAGCCCACCAGAATTTTAACTTATCTAATTTTGAGGATTGTTTTTCTTTATGTATCATTTATTAGGTTGTACTTCTAGCAGACATGCCATTTTCAGCCTGTTAGTTATTTAACATGATCTCCTAGACACTGGTGGCTTTTAGCAAAAAGTATAATTGCTTATATTGTCTCTTTGTCTGCCATTTACTGTTGGCTAAATAGTCACATCTACTGAGAGCCAGTGTCTCTGGATTCAGTCTCTGATCTAGTCTCTGAGGACAGAGCTGTGACTAGAAGGGCTGTGATGCCTGTCTTTCCAGCACCTTCTCTCTGGTGGGAAAAGACAGACAGAAGACAGACAGGAGCTGGGATGTTAGGAGGTGATGCTCCTGTGAGTGAAGCAATAGGGTGGGAATGTGGGACTGTCCCCTAGGCTTCCTTAGATGAGGACTGTGGAGCAAAGATTTCCAGAAGGCGAGAGAGTGAGGCTGCTGGGAATGAGAATTCCAGGCAGGAGGGATGTGGAGGCCCAGCTCCCGTGTGGAAACCCTGGCTCCCGGCTCTCAGGGCTGCACAAGACCCATCTGGTGGGAGCAGTGATCAAGGGGGAGGGTCCTGAAGAGCAAGAGCTGCAGGGCCTCAAGGACCCAGGTGAAGACTCTGGTCTTTTCTCTAGTGAGATAGGAAGCGCTGGAGGGCTCTGAGCTGTGGAAGGGCTTGGTAGGGCGGGTTAAAGATCATGCTGGATTCTGTGTGCCGAGCAGGCTACTGTCAAGGGCTATGTGGAGTGGAGAGTGGGCAGGAAAGGAAGCCAGGAAGACTAGGTTTTGGTTGGTCCACTCAAGAGGTCACGGTGATTTGGGGCAGTGTGGTCACTGTGGAGGTGGCGAGGTTCTGCTTAAAACTTTGAAGGTGCAGATAACCTACATTTCTAATGAAGGATTCCCAGGATTTTACCCTGAGCAAATAGAATAGACCTTTAAGAAATTAGATATGGAAGACTCTGGAAGAATAGTTTTGGGAGCAAAGATCAAGAGTTCAGGTTTTGGATGTGGATGGTTTAAGACGGGTTTAGCATCTTAACGAACCTGTTGACCAGACAGTAGCGGATGTGGCCTTGGAATCTGATATTTTCATTTGTAAATAATAGCTAGCACGTGGGTTGTATTTTAAGTCCAAGGAATGAGGGAGCTTAGAAGGAGGTCAGAGATCAAGCCCTTAAATTAAGGAGCTGGGGCAATAAGGAGGACTAGCAAAGGACACTGGAGTGTTTCCATCTTAATCCATTTACTCTTCATAACATTTCTATGAAGAAGATGCCGTTATTATCGCCAGCTTGCAAGGGAGGAAACTGAGGCACAGAGAGATTGAATAAACTGTTCAAGGTCACATAGCAAGCATGTGGCCACTCTGACGTTCGAACCAGGTCATCTTGATGCAGGAGCCGCCCGCTTAACCGCTCTGCTATAGGTAGAGTCTGTCATTGTTATAGGTGGGATAATTGAGTCGTCGGGAGGAAATGACTCGCTGGCTCGCCCGTCATCTCGGTTCCATGCATGTGTTGATCTCTTGTCTGATTGAAACACCATCCGTGTCATCTCCTGTGTCCTCACTGGTACACTCACGTGCTTGTGGCTGCAGCTTCATCAGTTGCTCTGTCTAGTCCTGCTCGGATTCCACCTGCTGGTGTGGCTGAAGATGTCACACACGACGCAGGAAGGGTCCTCCAGGTGCAGGCAGGGACTTCGATATCCTTTCTGTGGAGGCCACTTTGTCCTGGGTGCCTTCAGCTTTTCCCTTCGCACTCATCCCATAGTTCCCATTGTCCCCTCCATCCCCCCTCCCCCGGCGCCCAGCATCCCCCCCACCCCTCCTCCTCCGGCGCCCAGCATCCC
>RJWH01006406.1:0-55559 GCA_004363575.1 Solenodon paradoxus
CCCACATTTTGACTGGATCACTTATTTTTCTGCCACTTTATGAGTTCTTTGCATATTTTAGGTATTAAGCCCCTGTCAGAAATCTGAAATACAAATATCTTCTCCCTGCTAGCAGGTTGTCTTTTGGTTTTAGTGATGTTTTCTATTACTGTGAAGAAGCTTTTTAGTTTGATATAGTCCCAGTTGTTTATTTCTGTTTTAGTTTCCCTTGATCGTGGAGTTGAGTCTCCAAAGATCTCTCTACGGCTGAAGTCATGGAAAGTCTTTTCTACGTTATTGTCCAAGAACTTCATGGTTTCTGGTCTTATGTCCAAGTCTCTAGTCCATTTCGAGTTAATTTTGGTGAATGGGGTAAGAGAGTGGTCTAGCTTCGTTATTTTGCATGTGGTCGTCCAGTTTTTCCAATGCCATTTATTGAAGAGACTTTCCTTTCTCCATTGTATGCTTTTGGCTCCTTTGGCATAGATTAACCATACATTAGGAGGTCGGTTTCTGGTGACTTGGTTCTTTTCCACTGATTTGTGCCTTTGCTGTTATTCCAGTACCATGCTATTTTGATCATATTGCTTTGTAATAGCGCTCAATGTCTAGCAGCGAAATCCCTCCAGATTCATTCTTTTATTTCTCAAAATTTCTTTCGTTATTCAGGGTCTTTTGTTGTTCTATACAAATGCTAAGACTTTTTGTTCTATTTCCTGGTTATAAGCCCTGGGATTTTAATGGGAATTGCACTAAATCTGTATATTACTTTGGGTAAAATGATCATTTTAGTGATGTTGATTATTCCCAGCAATGAGCAGGGAGATGCCTTGCCATTTCTTGTGTCCTCCTCTATTTCTTTTAAGAAATCCTTGTAATTTTCATTGTACAAGTCTTTTACTTCCTTTGTTAGGTCTATGCCCAGGTACTTAATACTTTTAACTTCTATTTTAAATGGTGTGATTTTCATGGTTTCGTTTTTTTCTAGCTTGCTGTTTGCATAAGAAAATTAAATGGATTTTGTGCATTGATTTTTGTAGCCTGATACTTTTACTGTGTTCGCTGATGAGGTCTAGCAGTTTTTTGACAGAGTTTTTAGGGTTTTCAATATATATAATCATATCATCTCAAATAATGAGAGTTTTATTTCCTCCTTTCTGATTTGGATTCCTTTTATTTCCTTTTTTTGCCTAATTACTCTGACTAAGACCTCCAGTGCCATGTAAAATAGCAGTGGTGAGAGTGGACAACCTTGCCTTGTCCCTGACCTTAGAGGAAATTCTTTCAATTTTTCATTGTTGTCTATGATGTTGGCTGTGGGTTTTTTGTATGCGACCTGTATTATGTTGAGGAATCTGCCTTCTATTCCCATTTTATGTAAGGTTTTATCATAAATGGGTGTGGGATCTTGTCAAACACTTTCTATACAGCTATTGAAATTGTCATGTGGCTCCTTGCTCTTGTGAATATGGTTTCTGACATTAATAGATTTACATATCTTGAATCATCCTTGTATCCCTGGGATGAATCCCACTTGATTATGATGGATGATCTTTTTAATGCATTGTTGGATTCGATTTGCTAATATTTTGTTGAGAATTTTTGCATCTATGTTCATTAGAGATATTTGTAATTTTCTTTCTTGATAAATTGTCTATCAGCTTTTGGTACCATTGTGATGTTGGCCTCATAAAAAGTATTTGGGAGAGTTACCTGTTCTTTAATATTTTGGAAGAGCTTGAGAAGAATAGATGTTAATTATTCTCTGAAGGTTTGGTAGAACTCATTATTAACAGCCATATGGTCCTGGGCTTTTATTTTGGGGAAGACTTTTTATTACTTCTTCAATTTATTTGCTTGTGATTGTTTTATTCACATTTTCCAGGTCTTCCAGGTTCAGTCTTGGCAGACTATATTTTTCTAAAAATATGATCATGTCCTCAAGGTTGTCCATTTTGTTGGCATAGAGCTGTTTATAGTAATCCCTTATGATGTTTTGAATTTCTGTGATATCTGTTGTAACTTCGTCCCTTTAATTTCTGATTCTAGTTATGAGAATTTTCTCTTTGTAAGTCTAGCCAATGGTTTGTCAATTTTTTTCAAAGAACCAACTTTCAGTTTCATTGATCTTCTGGATTGTCCTTTTGTTTCCTATTTCATTTATTTCTACTAGAACTTTGATTATTTGTTTATTTCCTCTCATGATTTTTGGCTTTAATAGTTCTTTCTCTAACTGTTTTAAATGTAGAGTTAATTTGTTTATCTGCAATTTTTCTTATTTCTTGAGGTGGGCCTGGATTGCAATGAACTTTCTTCTTAGTACAGCTTTTGTTGCATCCCATAGATTCTGGTAGCTTGTGTCTTCATTCTCATTTGATTCTAAGTATTTTTAAGTCCCTCTTTGATTTCCTCTTTTACAAGAGTTGCTCAGCAGCATATTGTTTAGTTTCCAATTAATTTGGAGTCATCCAGCTTTCTTTTCATGGTTGATTTCTAGTTTTAAGTTATCATGGTCAGAAAAGATGCTGCCTGCACCACTCCTCCTGACATGTCAGCTCTGAGGTGCTGCCTCCTCTGTGCTGAGTCTTCTCCTGTCCAGAAGGGCTGTGACTATCATTTTGGTGGGGGCAGCATCTTTACAAAGATCATCCCTTGCCCTAACTCCTCATTATGCCTCCTGGTCCATATATTTTTCAGTCTGCATTTGGTTCCCCAGAAACTTTAGCTGTCTCTGCCTTCATCAAATATAACTCCTCACCAGGTTGGGAATCAGCAGTTCCTGGGAGGTGCCAGGCTTTGGAGTTCTGCCACCCCTGGTGGACGCTAGTGCAGTCACTCTTGCCACTGTTTTTTATTCTACATCACTCTTTACAGGGGCCCCACATGGTGTTAGTGCTGCATCATGTTCCAGCTCCACATGTACCTGTCCTTCCCTCTCCTCAATGAGATGTCATCAAACTCATATTTCAGGAATGTATATCATTTGGTTTCCTGTGTGGAGGGCTGTCTGAGGCTGCAGCACTGGTTGCTGGGGCTGTGGGGAGAAAAGGGAGAGCAGGAAAGCAGATGTGTTAGCAGGAGAAGGTGAGTGTCAGGTAGCAAAGGGTCAGGATGGGTAAATCAACTTGCCCTCTCTCCCAGGGTCTGGTGTCCAGCATAGTTTCCTGACCCTGGGAACACAGTACCACACTTTTATGTCCCTGGGTCATTGAGTTATAAGTCTGTAAATCATGATGAAACTTATTCTGTTTAAGAGTGTTAGGAATGATATGATTTTGGAAATGGGCACAGATACCTCATGCATCGAGTGTCTATTGCCCCTGATAGAACAGTTGACACTCCTCTGGAAAGATGGACTCCTCAGTACCCAATGCTTGACAAAGATAGCCATAAAAAAGTAGAGCTCAGATGCAAGTAAAACTCAGCCAAACAAACACAATCACTCTGCTCTGTGATCTTCTCTGGTCTTGCCATTCTCCTCTGGTAACCAGAAAAGGAACCAAATTCAAATTAAGCAGCCTTAGCAAAGCCACTCCCAGTTGACATCTAACCCACTCAGGGATTCTTGAGAACTTAAAGCCAAAGACATACAGAGTTTGGGCCACTGACTGAGTTAAAGGACTTGGTCTCACTGCAGGAGATCACTCCGCAGGTGTTCCTGGTCACTGCCTGTAGGCAAGGGAAGCTGTGGATCCGGACAAGTACTTGCTCTGAGGGAGAATCAGACTGAAGGGTCCAGATCAAGCCTTCTCTTCAGCTAAAACAAAAACCAGGCCTGGTGACAAACATTTAGGTCTAGATCGCCCTCCTGCAACCCTAAGAATAACAACACCGGCTCCTGGTTTTGGTTCCTGGCTCCAGTTTCCTGAGTGTGATTCCAATTGTCCTGTCCCTCAGGGAGACCAGTCAAGCACCGCACACCGTTTGGCTGACACTCCAGAGGCGCTGGACTCATGTGTGGACTTTCAGTCTTGCTTACTTTAAAATTCACTTTGAGCGATTTCAGGGATACAGTGATGAACAGCTTGGAGGTGCCTTGAGATGTGCCTTCATCTCAGGGAGCACCATGTGCAGTGACTGGAGGGGTCCCAGTCAGGCAGGATCTTGGCAGGAGGGTTCAGGATCCCAGCAGGATCTGTCGCAGAGTGTTGCTGGCCGTGGTGCTGAACTTGTCAAAGTGTGAAGGTGTGGACTTGGCTGTAGGGCAGGTACATTCCAGCAGGGGTTGGACTTCCAGGAGATCCCCATGTCTCTGTTGTATGTTGTATTCATCCCAGAAATGTGAAGGCTCAGGTTTGACTTTGGGTGGTACAATGGAGCTCTGGCTCCTCCATTCTGTACTCTGCTACCACAGGTGTCTTGGGCCACAGCACGTAGGTAAGAGTCCCCTGGCTCCATGTTGAGAACCAGGGAAACTCAGGACTTAGCTGTTCCCAAGTCTGGTCTCGGTGGTAGACTATCAGAGAGGGGTCAGGAGCTGCATCTAGGTGTGTGTTTGAGTCCCGAAGGGACAAGGGTAATAATTTCTACCAGACCATGTGTTCTGTGAATATTGACAAGGGCCCTTATTTCTTTACTGTAAAATGAACAATATTAACTCCAGGGCTCTTACAAGGAAAATAAAATAATTTATTTAACCTGGAACTGTTTTGCGTGTTTTATTCTTGCAGAATAAATTTTAATGTCAATTTTTCCAAGTAAGGTCCTAGAAAAAGATTTATATTTTGCCCCAGCAGAGTGGAATGTAAGTGGATTCTGTCCCACTTTTAAGGCTTTTTGAGTTCATGTAGATCATCTTCTGTTAACATGAATTCCATGTCTCTTTGTCCATTTCTATGGGTCATGCTTGTTACAGAGTAAAATCACATAAAAACGGTTGGCAAATGATAAAGGTGCTGAATGTGGAGATCTGTTCTGGGTTTTGTGAAGGACACACTGTTATGAGAGATATCAGCCCAAGGTCACATGCAAAAGACCCCTCCTGGGTCTTTTACAATGCTGGGATGGATGGAAGACAGTTTAAGAGTGTGGAAATTTAAGTACCAAATCCAGTAGTAGACGATGGATTTGTCTCTGAGTCTGATGTGGAGAGATTCATGGTGAAAACACCAGTAAGATCTCCCTCTCCCCTTAATGAGGGAGCATCAAAGACTCCTTGGGATCAGAGACAGACCAGTGTTTGGAATCAGGGAGCTGTCAGCCCACAGGTATGGGTAATGAGAACTCACCTCTGATTAGTATTTGATAAAATCTATTTGGGGTTTAAATTATCATTTCATGACTAGTACTAAAGTTCATGAGAAAATAAAAAGTAATTCTCAAAGTATAATTTTCTTCTAATTAATGTGTTTCCTTCTAATGAAAGAAATGAATTGTTATGATGCCTCTCATTTTGTTAAGAACATAGCAGGGATGATCTAATGCCATGGATGGATTCATCTGTGTTTTCCCTTCCTCATATCTATAGAGTTTCCCACATCCTGTGGTATCATTAAGAGAACTCTGAAAATCCACACCCTCCCTGCTCTTGAGTGCAGGCAGCTAGAGGTCAGCACCTCTGCACATACCTTATTATGGGAAATCAAGTGATTGATTCATGTAAAGTTCTTTTCAAAGTTATTGGTGAGTATGTGAGTTTCTGGATCTCCTCACAGTCATTCTCCTACTGGGGCAGGAATCTTATCTGGTTAATATATTAGACATTGGTACAGGTTCATGAATCTCACTGAGGGGTGAGTTTCTCTCCCAGGACAATTTACTGTTTGGAGTCATTTTGGTTGTCAGAACTCGGGGAAGGAGTGTTACTGACAGGTAGTAGGTGGAGCCCCGATATGGTGCTAAAGATCCTTCAGTGCAGAATCAGCTCCCCAGCAAGAATTAACAGGCCAATGTGGGTGGTGAGGAGATAGACACCCTGCTGTGTGAACTTCCCCCAACCTCCCAGGCTCCCTGTTACCCTGCTCTTTCTCTTCTCTGCATAACTCTCCCTTATTCTCACGCCCCACGTTATTGTGAACTTGCCCTTTTCCCACGATCAATCCCCATCTCTTCTTGTTCCTCTTCTAGCAGGGGCATCCACTAGAGGGCACTCATGTTGACTTTATCCATCACTAAGACAAATAATGCTCAAGCCCCAGCCTTCAAATAGTATATTTTCTGAGAGTGAAGGTCTTGGGACAGACATAGTGTCCCCGGGGAGACATCTTAGAGCAGAGGATGTGGCAGCACACTTTTGACCCCAGGTCCCATGTCTTGGTGAGAAGGATGGTTCCAGACACCATGGACTGTGTAGTGTGGACACTTAGACCCAGATGTCGCTGCCCCATGTGTGGGCTCTGGGAAAATCATGATTCTGTGGCCCTAAAGGCCCTGTCACTTACAATCTGTGCAGACGGCTCTCCTCTCCAGTGGGTCTCAGCTTCAATGGAAGTTCCATATGGAGCTCTCCACTGTGAGAGGTATTTATGTGTATTTCAAGAAACTCCTTAGCTGAAAAAGTCAGAATATAGGTGCCATGCTTTCTGCTACAGTTCTGTCCAAGGTCTTAGGAACAAGATCAGTAGCGAGGCTTTGCCATCAACATATCATCAGGGATTATTAGGTCCTGGCAAACCTACCTGCTTCTCAGAGCACCATTGACGACTGCCAGTGAGACTCAGCCTTACTGGCCCCTCCCCAAAGCTCAGTTAAAGAAATGCAGAGTCCTTCTTGTAACACTGCGCAGTGAAGGAGCTTGGGAGAGTTTGGCCATGTGGATGTGCAGAGAAGCCCTCATTCCTGGAGACAGATGATGGGCAGACACGTGGATCACAGCCCACTAAGCTACTGCAGCTGAGTTGGTGATGAGAGCATTTCCTCCTGAGATTTCAACCCTTTCCCTGAAAACATTAGAGAACATTCCAGTCCAGGGTTTCCCTCTGTTCCCCAGCTCCCCCTGCAGCCTCTGCACACATCTGAGAGCTTCAGTCCTGTGTCAACCTCATTCCATGATCTGTGTGAGCTGTTGGATGGCCCAGCTCTCCTGAGGCCTCCACGTCTTCAGAAGCCCCAGGTGAGTGATGGACTAGAGGCGAGTCCTGCTTCCTGCTTGGTTGTGGGACCAGGCTCTCAGGCTCCAGGGCTGCTCCTCAGTCACCTGCCAGGAGGTGGCAGCACTAGAACAAGAAGAGGACGCAGGGACAATTCTTAGTCACCTATGTCTGTAAGTCAACCTGTGGGGGAGGAAGCCAGGAAGGGACTGGACTCCCTGCTCATTTAGAGGTTGATAGAGTTGCCCTGAATTTTCTGGTGAAATCACGGGTATTTTCTTATTGTTCAGGCTTTTGAGTTTGGAATGATAGGTTTTCCTTGATATTATATGTCAATCTAAATCCCACTTATTTGGGCCACAGCCTGTAAATCCACACCATGGTGTAGGGTTCCTGTTGATCTGAGGCATCAGCTGCATGCCCCAGAGGGTTCTCTGTCTGCACAGTTGCTGCAGAGAGATATGATTGCTATTGACAAGAGTGCCCCTTTCATCCCCTGGGGGGGTGTCAATACTTAGCTCCCTGCTGCCCTCCCTCCCCCCCAGCCCCTCCCCTCCTAGATACTTATCCTGCCTCCAGCCCCATTTCAGCCTCACATCAGTCTCTTATCTGACTGCCCCCAGGACCCCTCCAGGGGCCCTTCACTCTTTTCTCTGCTCCTGATATCTGCCTGTGCTGCCAAGATCTTGTAGGTTCCCTGAGTGTGTGCGTATGTGTGTGTGCTGGATGCTTGTGCTCTCCTGAAATCTCAGGTTAGAGGGTTTGAAAGACCTTAAGCATGGCAGACTATGCCACCCAGTATTTACATTCAGGAGAAGGATCATTTTGTGTGTCATACACCTCAGCCCATGTCAGAGTCACCACTAGGAAAGTCCCCGGCACTGGAAGTCAGAGCCGTGAGCTCAGGTCTCTGGTCAACAGAGCCTCCCTCAGGCCCAGGTCTCCTGAGCATCATCTGACCCCAAGCTGAGCTTCCACTGACCGGCTCTGCCTCTGCCCGTGAGCTGTCCCCATGGTGTGTTCAAGGCAGAGCCTGGTAGGAGGATGAGGCCCAGGGGCTTAGGCCCAGGTAGCGATCACAGCCTTGCCTCATGTTGATGTAAGTGATGTTTTTAGCGATCCCACAGTAAGTGTGGTGCTTGCTACATGTTTGTTCACATCTCCGATAGGTAAGGAGCCCTCCTCTTCTCATCATTTGCCATTGTATTCTATGTTGTTCTGGCTGAGTGGATGTGGAATTTCATCAAGTGCCATTTTATTTCTCTCATCATTTTCAATTTTTCTAGCTAAATTCATCATATAAAAGGAAATATTTGATTGTGATGACTAAATTTGCCTTCAATTCTTTGGAACAAAATCAACTTGTTAGTTCCTGAAATCAATTGTTGTCTGTTTGACCAACTACCTTTTCATAGTACCATATTTCAAGGGGAATAGGACATGTGAATTAGTTGGCCTCATTTTTTTAAATTTCTGTGTAACAGGAAGCCAAAAACTGAAAGCCAATGTTTAATAACTAACACTTCAGTCATTTATCTTATTTGAAAATGACCTGGATAGTGAATATATTTCTATCACTTTATTTTACAAAACTCTAAAATGCCAAGCAACCAAAATATTTGACAGACTAACAAAACTATAGCTAGACTATTCTGCTAAAAGTTCTTATCCTGTATGTTTTTCTTGGGGCCATTTGCTCCAAGAAATTTTTTCACTTGGGGTTCTATAAGTTACATAACAGAGAAGCTCCATACAGACTGGTTAAGTTACATTCCTGGGAGGTATTAAAATTGCAGGTCCCTAATGTATTTAGTCTTGGTCTGGTGACATGCACAGAGCACAGTGATTTTATTTGGAGCCTGTTATCTTTTAATGATCATCACAAAAACCTCATGACATGTCAGCCATTATTGAAGGTATTTTTCCTGTTGGCAATTTTTGTAACAGAGATAGCATGAGTGAATCACAAATAAACGCATGTCGAAAACAGTGATATGTCTGTATAATTTCCAAACTGATAACTCTAACAACAAATGTATTTTAATTACAACAAGCTTAACATAGTTTTCAGTTACCGAAACTTATACCAGATCATGGTAATTTGAAAAGAATGGGGCTAGTGTTTAGAAGGATCTGAACATTGTAGGAACTTCCATTTTTATTAAGGCATTAAGCCTTAAGACTGTCAAACAGTAATTTTGCCCATACCACTTAGAGGTAAAAATATCATCCACATTTATCACACACATACCTGGGGAGGCACATGTAATAAACAAATTCCTGTAGCTCTCATGGATTTCGTTGATTATTTTAACCATGAGAGAGTTATAATAAAAATCTCATTCGTTTATAAAAGAGCAAATGGATCTATTGACAAGAATCCCATGGAATCATGGAGCTGAGGTTGGGCAGGAGAAATATGGGTCAATGTGGGGGCATGCTTCTAAAGTCATAAGAAGATGGTCCAGCATCTCTGGGAAGTACTGTGTACATACACCTGGACAAGAATTTTCATGCACCACCTTTTAAAATAAAAAATTCTTTTTGCACTTCCTTTTCCTATTAAAATACCTCCTCAGGTGCACCACGGCAGCTCAGGCAGCTAATAAAGTCATGTAAAGACCAAAGAACTGGGCTTGTGACTCAAGGCTCAGGGAACAAAGGGAAAGTAACCTCCAGAAAGCCCTCCATTCAAAGAGAGATGATCCAGGTGGGGGAGGTAAAGGCATTGAACTTCCTCTAGGATTACATTTCTGGTTTCTCCTGAAAA
This sequence comes from Solenodon paradoxus, assembly GCA_004363575.1. Lineage (NCBI taxonomy): Eukaryota > Metazoa > Chordata > Mammalia > Eulipotyphla > Solenodontidae > Solenodon > Solenodon paradoxus. The sequence goes on from RJWH01006406.1 coordinate 9,778, forward strand.
GTAGAATGTGGAAAGTGTTTCTTTTTCCTCTGGGTATGTATGACTTAGGGGGAAAAGTGAAAATATTCCTATCAGGATCTGTAAATTAGTTTTCAATATGGACAGAAATTGACCTTAGGGTAATCATGAAGCAAGTCTTTAGATAACTTATCAGATCTCATCCATGGATCCAAGAGGCATTCCCCCAAAGCATGTGAAGGATAATGGCAACCAAAGTAAGAGATAATCCTCAGGAGAGCCAAAGAAAAATAATTCCCCAAAGTGCTGGCAAGGCTGTGCTGTCTCAACTGGTTCCTGTCCTACCATGAAAATGTTTTAGGTAACTTTGATTCACAAAATAATGTAAGTTTAGAGGTGCAGTTCACTCTCCATCACTGCAAAACATGGCTGGACCTTTGCTAAGTAAAATAAGTCAGAGACAGACAAATCCCGTATGATTTCACTCATTACTGTAAGAAAAGAAAGATTAAACATAACAAGTAAAACAAAAAAATTCTTAGATTCAGAGAACAGATTGGTCTTTACCAGAGAGGAAGTAGGTCAGAGGCTTTGGGTGAAATGAGGAAAGAGGATAATTGTGTCGGTTGTGATCGGCTAGTAGATATTTTCTGGTGATCCTGATGTGATATAGAGACAGATGTGGACGTGCAATGAAATAAACCTGAAACTTCTATAATGTAACAAACAGTATATAATATTACTTAGTCATGTTTTTAAATGATTTTTGAAGGAATATTGCAATCAGCTTTAGCTGTGATTAAGTCATACATGATAGTAAATTGATATATGTATATAATAGAGTCAGTTTGCCACTGTTTGCCTTTTCCCTTCACTATACAGTTAAGCCTCTTTACCCTACTTATTCTCTACCCTCCCCATCCTTCCTGCACCCACTGATTTTCTTTTTTGCTGAAAGCCTATTGCTGCTTGATTTAATTCTTTTTAAGTCTATTTTTGTTTAATTAGTTCATTCATTAGATATCTATCTCTATATACCTCATGTGAGAGACAGCATATAATGTCTATCTTTCTCCTTCTGACTTGTCTTGCTAAGTATAATTCCCTCTAGGTCCATCCATGTTGCTGTAAATGACTGGATTTCAGGTTTGACAGCTGTATAGTAGTCCATTGTGCTTGTTGAACACATATTCTTTATCCACCATCTATTGATTTGGATTGTTTGGTTTAGGCATTTAGGTTGTTTCCAGATCTTGGTTATTTTAAATAATGCTGTCGTAAACATGGGGGTGCATATACCTCTGCAAATAAGTACTGCAGTATTTTTAGAATAAATAACCTAGTAGAGGAATAACTGGATCATTTGGGATTTCCAATCTCAATTTTTAAGGAATCTCCATACTGTTTTCCATAATGGTTGCACTATTTCACACTCCCACCAACAGTGTATGAGTTCCCTTTTCTCCACATCCTCTCCGGCACTTGTCATTTCCACTCTTTTGAATACTAGTCATTCCCACAGGTGTGAAGTGATATCTCATTGTGGTTTGACTTGCATTTTCCTAATGATAAGAGAAGTAAAACTTCTTTTCATGTGCCTTTTGGCCATTTGCATGTCTTCTTTAGAGAAGTGTCTATTAAGATAATCTGCCCACTTTTTAATTGGATCATTAGTTTTGTTGAATTTTATGAGTTAGTTATATATTTTGGATATTAACCCTTTGATGTATGATGTACAGCTATCTTCTTTCATTCCATAGGATGTCCTTTTTGTTTTGATGAGAATTTCTTTCACTATGCAGAAGATTTGATTATTTTATCTTATTCCCTTTCTATTGGAGTCAAGTCCCTAAAGATATCTCTCAGGTCAATACCCCATAGTGCTTTGCCTATGCTTTCTTGTATGTGTTTTATGGCTTCTGAACTTAAAACTAAGTTTAATCCACTTTGAATTAAGGTTTGTGTGTGGTGGTAGGCAGTGGTCTAGTGCCAACATTTTGCAAGTTGCTGTTTAGGTTTCCCAACACAGCTTGTTAGATGCCCTTGCCCCATTATAAGCCTTTGGCTCCTTTCTTGAAAATCAATTGTCCATACATGTGTGGGCTTATTTCCAGGCTCTCAATTCTGTTCCATTGGTCTGTGTCTGTTTTTATTCCAACACTATGCTGACTTGATCATTATTGCTGTACAGCAGAGTTTGAAGTCTGTGAGTAGGACACCTCATTTTTATCCCTCAGTTTCCTCAGCATTGCTTTTGCTTTCTGAGTCTCTTATAATTCTAAATAGATTCCAAATTGCTGTCCTATTTCTGTGAATAATGTCTTTGGAATATTTTTGGGGATAGCATTAAATCAGCATACTGCCTTAGGTAATATGGCCATTTTAACCACATTAATTCTTCTGATGCATGAGCATAGAATATCACAAATAAAAAAACTAAAACTTCACCTTAAAAAAAGTAGAAAAAGAAAAAAGGAGAAACCAAAATCTAAACCAAGGAAATAGTAAAACTTAGAGCAGAAATTGATGAAATAGTAATCAAAAACACTATTAAAAAATTCAGTGAAACCAAAGTTAAAGAATAAAGAAAACAAGCCACTAGCCAAGCTCACAAAGGAGAGAAAACACAAGTAAATGAAATCAGAAGTGAAAAATGGATAATTGCCACTGATACAGAAGAAATGAGAGGATCACAAGAGAATAGTATGTGCACCTGTATGGCAAACAATTGGATAACCTGGAAGAACTCAACACATTCTTGGAAGCATATGACATTCCAGACTAAACCAGTAATAAATAGAAATCGAAACCAGATTGGTCACATGCAAGGAAATTTAACAGGAATTTAAAATATCCCCCAAAACAAAAGTGCCTGACAAGATGATTTCACTAGTGAGTTTTATCAAACATTCAGATAATTAAAACTAATCTTTCTCAAATTGTTCCAGAAAACTGAAGATGACCATAAACTTCCAAGCACTTTTTATGATGTCAATGTTATTCTGATTCAAAAACCAAATAACTCTGTCACCAAAAAAATAAAATAAAATTGCAGATCCATATCCTTGATAAATATTGATGCAAAAATCTTCAACAAAATACTAGCAAACTGAATTAAGCAACTTATTAAATGAATTATACACCATAATCAAGTGGGATTTATTCCAGGATGCAAGAATGGTTCATCAGTCACAAGTCAATAAATGTGATACACTGTATCAACAAAAGGATATGAGTATCTCAACAGAGACATAAAAAGCATTTGACAAGATTCAACACAATTTTATGTTTTTAAAAACCTACAAAAATCATTATAGATGTAATGTACATCAGCATAATAAAGGTTATAAAAAACCCACAGCCAACATCATAATTAATGGGAAAAACTGAAAGCTTTTCTTCTAGGACTAGAAAAAGGCAAAGATGTCCACTCTCACCACTGTTATTTAATATAGTATTGGAAGTACTGGTTGGTGCAATCAGATAAGAAAAAGATATAAAATGTATCCAAATTGGAAAGCAAGAAGTGAAACTTTAACTATTTTCAGAAAACATGATCATATATATGCATATATGAAACCCCAAAGATTCAAGTAAAAGCTGCTAGGAATAATAACCAAATGCTACTATATCAGGCTACAAAATGAATACTTAAAAACTTGTTGCATTTCTACATTCAAGTAGCAAAATTGCAGAAAGAGAACTCAGGAAAACATTGCATTTACATTTACAATTGCATCAAAACATGAAATACCTTGGAAAAAACTTAACCAATGAAGTGAAAGACCTCTGCTCTGAAAACTGTAAGACATAGTTAAGTTTTTAAATGTAAGCTTTTCAATGCCTGATGCTGTTGTAACTGCTCACTTTGCCGCTCAGAACATTGCTTCTTTATGTGCCTCCATTTTCATGGACATAATTTTCAAGAGCTTTTATCAAGCATTTTATCAAATATTTCAATAAAACATTTTGGGTGTGTACATCTTCTTGATTGTATATTTATCTTCTATTGCAGTATTTTTCTACTTTTAAATTCAACATCATTTTCTTGTACTCTTGTTTCTTGTTAACTTAAATTGATAGGTGATTATTTGGTTTTTAATCAGTCTTTTCTAATATAATTATTTTTGGTAATAGACGTATTGGAATCACCACTTAGTTGGTCTTATTGGTTTTTGCTATTAAGTTGTGTTAGTATGCTATATATTTTGAATTATTGTCCTATCATTTATTTGGAGGGTGAGAGAAATATGAGCATTTTGGTAAAAGGGTGTACACATTCAATCATGAAATGAATAAGTTCTGATCATCTAACATGCAGCATGATAACTAAAGTAGGAATACTGTATTATGGAATTGAAATTTCTAAAAGAGTAGACAATAAATATTCTCACATACAAAAAAAGTCACATTGTCCTTTATGTATTTTATGTTTTGGGATCATATCAAAATCCTTGATAAATTTTGAGTTAACTTTTGTGTATGGAGCAGATGTGTAATCTGATTTCATTTTTGTAAGTGTCTATCCCAACTCTGTAACCTCAATCTCAAAGATGTCTTTGGAAAAGGAGCACATACAGCAAAAAAAGAAAAGAAAACCAAAGTAAAACTTAACACTTGATACTACTAAACTAACAGGCTATTTTAGTATCAAACCAAAAGCTTCTGTACAGTGAATGAAACACTGCTAAAACAAAAAGGCAAACCACAGAATTGGTGAAGATAGTCATACAGTGTATATCAGACAAAGCAGACAAAAGCTTAACATCCAAATATATAGAGAGCTCTTACACATCAATAACAAAGGAACAAATGACCCATTCAGAAAATGGCAAGAAGAATTGAATAACCACCATGGGATGAAGTCACACAGATGGCCTACTGATTCATGACAAAAGCTCTACATCACTCCTCATAAGAGGAATGCAAATAAAAACCACAATGAGATATCACCTCACACCAGTGAGAATGGCCTCTATCAAAAAGACTAGAAACAACAAATGTTGGAGGGGGCGTGGCGAATAAGGATCCCTCCTATACTGTGTGTAAGAATGTAAATTAGTGCAACCTCTTTGGAAAACTGTTTGGAGATTCCTCAAACAAAATAAAGATGGATCTACCATTTGATCCATCAGTCCCACTCCTAGGCATATACCCAAAGAATACAGAAATTCGGATGATGAAAAAAATCTGCATATCTATGTTCATAGCAGAACTCAAAATAACAAAGAAATGGAAACAACCTAAATGCCTGTCAGCAGATGACTGGATATGAAAGTTTTGTTCTATAAACTCAGTGGAATTCTGTGCAGCTGAAAAAAAAGATAAATTGATGTCCTTTGCAACAACCTGAATGAAACTGGAGGGGATCATGTTAAGCAAAATAAGCCAGAAAGAAAAAGAGAAGTGCCGGGTGGTTTCACTCATAAGTGGAATATATTGAAACAACACATACAGAAAGACCGCAACAAAATCCATAAGACACAAGCCAACAGCAGCGGGGCGGGGCGGTGTGAGTGCAGTGGGAATGGAAGAGGGAGCAACGTGAAGGAAACTAAAACTCTGGTTGTGGGTGTAGTATAAGTTCACACAGAATGAGGTATAATTTCAATATGCTAGAATCCATATGTTAATTTGTATGATGTACACCTTAAACCTATTTAATGTTATCATGAAATATCCCTTCAATAAATCAATTATTAAAAATAAAAATAAATAGAAATGTAAGCAAAAGAAATAGTAAAATTATTATATCTTTACGAAACATATTGAAACCACAAAAAGACCTCCAAGTAGGAATAGAGGTCTCAAGGTTGCTGTTAGGCTGGCCCAGGGACAAAAGCAGCAGCGGCCATACCCGGGAAAACGGCAGCCAAGCCCGGGAAAAAGGTGGATGACGTCAGAATAAGGGATGCAACCCCCACACCTGGATTCACAGGGCCAATCCCCAATCGCCACATAGGAAGCCCGTGAAATTCCTCTGCTTAAAGAGCTGGTCCTCCTTTGTTCAAGAGCGACTTCCCAGCCCGAGACTTCCCGGCCCTCTGCGGACTTGGGAGTTTCGCCCAGGTGTGCAAACCCCAATAAAGCCCTGGCTATTCGACATTTTTTGTCTGATTGAGCTTTTCTCCTCGCGGAGCCCAGAAAAACCTTACAGTTGCCAATGAAAGAAAGATTGAAACATTCAAATTTAGCACAGTCTCCATCTCAAAAATACTCTAATAAAAACAGCACCTGAATGTTTCCCTTTAACAAAAATATAATATACATAATACAGAGAAAATATAATTTTCTAATAGATAACATTATGAACCCAATAGAACAAAACTCTAATTGCAAAATGGGAAAATAATGAAAAACTGTTCATGGAAAGATGTTAAGGACTCATCTATATGAACAGACTCCTTCTAAGAGGAATGGATGTTGATGTCATCTTGGCAGAGTGGAGGTCACAACACACTCTGGTGTGTCCTCAAACATACAACAGTCAACTTGTGTGATGACAAAGTGTGGGAGCAACGGTGGTAAAAATCACACTCCCTTGCATTTCTGGGAACATGAAACTATGTACAAATCCTGTGAGGTGAAATCTGTCAATGCTTAACCAAATTAATATGCCTCCCCTCAATTCTGGGTAAAAGATGGTAGTTTGTTTTTTTGTTTTCCTCACTTTTGTCACACAGACACAGAAATACATCTGTTTAGCCACTATGACCTTTGAAAAGGGAGAGGGACCAGCATCTCCACAAAGAGAACAGACACACACCTTCATAACCAGTAGAAGTGGATCTGTCTCAGCTTCACACCGTCATGTTTGAAGACCCAGGCTCCTTAGGGAAAGACCATTCATAGAAACTCTCCCTGGAGCTGAAGATACCTCAGCAAGTGTCTCCAAACTTAGGAACTGGCTTTCATTGTTGAACCAAAAACCTTCCTGTGAACAGAGATACTGCTTCACATATTGTGGACACTGGAAGCTGCCAATACAGGAAGGAGCCCCGGGGGAAAATCCCACCCCCTAGTCATTATCATACCTGAGCCAAACTATGGTGCTCACAGCTACCTTTCTATGGGATACCAGGAACAGCCAGGCTTTCAGCACTGGTTTGGATAGTTGAATGGTTCCTGGCAAGAAGATTTCCATTCTCTAGCTCTCTCAGGGAAGAAAATTGGAGGGGTGCCATCTAAACAGCAGTGTGAGATACTGCTAAACAACTTTTCTGTTTTCTTGGTGCATCCCAGATCTTCTGCCCCCAGACCCCAGAGCTTATTTTCTACCCACTGCTGGGACTGCCAGTCCTATGGAGGACTGAGGAATTTTCAGAGGGGATTTTGCTTTGCTAAGACCAATTCTGGGCTCTCTCCTGTGGTCTCTGTTGAGACTGTGGCCTGCCTGCAGACTGGGCCCACAACTCCTGAGTCTCAGTCACTGAGCCTGGTTGCTGCTCATGCCTGTGATTCTGGGGTAAACTTCTATATGCCCTACCACAACTCCAACACTATAGGCTGAACTCTCAGGCCTCAACACAGGCTGGCTGTACAGCATCAACAATTCTGATGAGTGCTGAGCTCCCATAACTAAAGGAAGTCTGAATTCCAGATGAATACCCAGGCCATTTACTGTGTAACATGATACCTTGATACAAGGTCTTTACATCAGGGAAGCCTAGTTCAGAGATATAAACACAGAATGGCAAACAAAATGAACAAACAGAAAAATATATTCAAAATGATGGACAAAAACAAAACACCAGGGGAAATTTTAATTCAATGGAATTCAATAAAATACTTAATGAAGGCTTTAAAGCAACAAGTTTAATGATACTCACTGAAATCAGGAAAACAATGAGTGAACAAAAAAGAGAACTACAAGAAAGATAGAGAAAATATAATGCAGTTCCAAGCAGATTTCATGGGGCTAAAGGACTTGGTGGGAGGAAGCCTCTAAATGAATTTGTGAGCTAAAAGATAGGGTAATGGAACACACTCAAGAAAATTAGCAAAAAGAAAACAAAATGAAAATAAATACAGAATATGAAATTTATGTAGGCTGATCATATTTCCTTGAGACACAAATGGGACATTGAGACAAAAAACCAGGATGGAGTTACGTGCTGGTGAATAAGGGTCGGTGAATAAGGCAGAGCAACCTGAGCAGGAGCAGAGCAGCCAGACCAGCAGCAAGTAAGTCCTATGCAATGATGACTAGTAATCACATTGTAATGATATATGGTCTGGAAGGACTTCATGTAAGTGACCAGGGCCAGAGTGTTGGCACCTCTGTATTCCCAAACTAAATGTCCTGCTGAGAACACCTGCCACCTGAACCATCCCAGTGCCAGACATTATAAGAAATTCTAAAGGAGATTCTATAAAATGATAAGAAATCCTATTTAGAAGCATCAAGACATCAAGAATATAAAATGTGTAAAAAGAATAAAATGTGGACTGTTATAATGAGCTCAAGATTAACTTGTCTTTAAATTAAAGCAGGTTATATGCATAAGAACTTTTATATAAACCCAGGTAACCTCAAAACAGGAATCTATATAAACTTCAGGAGAAGAACATGATTCTTTGGAAACTGAGCCAAGGAGGATAAGAAAAAATTTCCTCAAAAGGCTTCTCCCTCAAGAGCAATGGAAGAGATATGGAAGATTTCAAGAGTTGGAAGAACTCAAGATATGGAAATATTCAAGATATGGTTAGGAAGTTGTACTTCAATAATCTGTCATCCACATTTTCATCGACAGAGATTCTGATATCTATACTTGCTAATGTAATCATGCCCTGCTACTTATAATATCCAAAAGAGATATCAAAAAAATAAAAAGGTGAACCAGAGAAAAAGAGTCAAGATGGTGACCTGGCAGGAGTCAAGTCACTTCCTCCCCAAAAAGCGGCTTAGGAATTCACCTATTACACAGGCACAAATGCTGAGTAAAAACAGTGCCAGAAATGCCCAATACCTGGACCAGTGCCAGAAATGCACAATATGCCCCATAGTACCAGAGATAACCCCATAGTTCCAGAGATAAGCCCCATGGGCCAGAAATAGCCCCCATAGTACTTACTTGCAGCTCCACCAAACTTCAGTCTTCTGTTTCATTTGAAGAAAAAGGTGCACACAAGGTTGAGGGGAATCCTCTTCTCCCAGTTCCTACTTCCTCACAGGGGGTGGCAAGGGCCATCTTTAATGCAGAGCAAAGTGGGAAGCTACTTTTGGGTCACTCAGCGGACTGGGCCAGGGGCAGCTCAACTGCCCCTCCATTTTCCATGTTAAAGACAGCCATCGTTTACTAAAAATTGCAAAAATTGATGTTTATATTAAAACAATGGGCTGGTCAGGAAATATGAAAAAACTGTCTCATTTAAAACAGTATGTATGGTCAGCCCAGCATCAAGAGGAACATTTGCATCATGTGGATCCCAGAGGAGTTGAGATAGAACAGGGGTCATAAACTGTATTTGAAGAAAATAATCTGACTGGTGGTTTCACCTCCTCCACAAAACTCAAGAAATCTCAGTGTTCAAACTAAGGCTTATCCAATGCAAGTTGATATCCTACACAAGGCCATCACTGCGGGGAAACATACTCTACAGAAACATAATCAAATGCCAAACAGAGCATAGACACAGAAAAAATATATGTGAAATGATGTAATATATTCAAAGTGCTGAAAGAAAAGGCTTTTTCAACCTAGGGCATATACCCTGTGAGATTATCATTTACAACTGAGGAAATGATAAAAAGCTTTTCAGATAAGCAAAAGTTAAAAATTACCACAAAACCAACTCTACAAAAATATTGAAGGAAACTCTGTAAAGTGTGAAGAAGCCTCACTTACAAACAGTAAGGCAGATAAATATAGAAAGTGAAGAGGAGGAGGAGGAGAAGAGAATAAAAATGTGGATGATTAGAATGAATACAGAACTAATATGCTTTCAAAAAATATAGGAAATAAACATAAAATTCTTAATGCTAAACTCAGGGCAATCTCAAAACATATCTCCAGGGGAAAATCAAAGAAGAAAACAAAGAGGGAAACCAATCATAACTACACAAAACCCACCTAAGAAGAGAAAGAGAAGAACAAAGGCACTGTCTTTAACAACACCCAGAGGACAAATTACAAAAGGCAATAAACAGCCCATATCAATCATCCTAAATGTCAGTGGATTGAACTCACCACTCAGATGACACAGGGTTGCCCAAAGGATTAAAAAGAGTTACCCAACCTTATGCTGCATTTAGGAAATTCACCTTCTTTCAAAAGATAAAGGCTCGAAGTTAATGGTTGGTAGAAAATACTGCAGTCTAATAGCAACCAAAGGAAAAAAAAACAGGAAGAGCCATATTTATATCAGCTAAAGCAGGCTTCCAACTAAAAAGCGTAACCAAAGACAAAGATGGACAAGAAAAAGAGAAAAGCCACGTGATCATATCAATAAATGCAAAGAAAGCTTTTGACAAGATCCAACACCCACTTATGATCAAATTAATGCATAAAACAGTGATAGAAGGCACGTACCTCAACATAATAAAGGCCATGTATGATAAACCCACAGCCAACATCACAGTCAACAGCAAAAATTTGAAAGCATTTCCTCTAAGGTTAGGAACAAGGCAAAGCTGTTCACTCTCACCACTGCTATTTAACATTGTACTGGATCTTAGCCAGACTAATTAGGCAAGAAAAAGAAACAAAAGGAATACAAATTGTAAAGGAAGAAGTAAAGCTCTCATTATTTGCAGATGACATTATTATATATTGAAAACCCTAAAAATCCTTTCAAAAAATGACTAGAACAAATCAACAACTAAAGTGTCAGGGTACAAAATCAATGCAGAAAAATCTACATTTTTGTATGTAATCATCAAGCTAGAAGAAAATGAAGTCAAGAAAACCACACCTTTTAAAACAGAAGTAAAATAATCAAATATCTTGGAATATACTTAACCAAAGAAGTTAAAGACCTGTACAATCAAAACTGTGATTCCTTTAAAAAAAATAATATAGTATAGGATACAAAGAAATGAAAAGACAATCACTGATAATGGTTGGGAAGAATCAACATTGTTAGAAGAATCAACATTGTCATCTTACCTAAAGCAATATACAGATTTAATGCAACACCCCTTACAATCCCACAGGTTTATTTCAAGGAATTAGAACAAAAAACCTTAAAATTTGTATGGAACAACAAAAGACCCCAAATAGACAAAACAATTATTAGAGAACAAGAACAAATCTGGGGCACAGAGAAGTGAAAGAACAGAATCACCAGAAATTGACCCAAACACATACAGTCAGTTGATTTATGAGAAAGGAACCAAAAATATATGGTAGAGAAAGTAAACTTTCTTCAATAAATTGGGTTGGGACAACTGGACAGCCACATGTAAAAGAAGGAAGTTATACAACTCTCTAACACCATTAACAAAAATGAACTATAGACTTGGACATAAAATTCTTAGAAGACAACATAGGAAAGACATTCCATAGAATTAAGAGAGGTCGTTGGGGACTCAACTCCATCATAAAGGGAAACAAAAGCAAACAATTGGGACTACATCAGGCTAATGGCTCTAGAGGGTATTATGCTAAGTTAAATAAGTCAAAAGAAAAAAGATACCAGATAAACTCACTCATAGGTGGAATGTGAATAGACAAAACAAATGAAGAGAGAAAACAAAACCAACACTTGAAATAGAGAGAAGGTTACCAATAATGAATGAGATGGAGACTATTGCGGGGCAAGTGGTGGAGGAGCCCACTGAACAATGGTGAAGAACACTTGGTGATTTGGTGGAGGGCAGGGTGTGTTGACATATCTAAGGAATGGGGAAATTTCACATATGGGGAACCTACACATGTGATTTTATTTTAGTTTCTATAACAAAGTTACTGCAATGAAATACTAAAAAAATGTTTAAAAAACATAAACCTATAGAAAAAAAACAAATAAAATGTAAATAAAAACCAAGCATAACATAAATGCCTTCAAAGCACGTAGGAAGATAAAAGAAATGAACAAAGGAACTATCCACAACAACATCCAGAAAACAATTAACAAGATAACAACAAACATTGAGATATCAATAACCATCCTAAATGTTACTGGATTGAACTCGCCAAAGTGACTAACTGGATTCAAAAAACATAACCCAACTTAGTGTGGTATACAGAAAACCCAGCTATGTTCAAACGTAAATATATGTTCAAAGTCAAAGTTGAAACACAATCTTACAATCAAATAATAAACTAATAAAAACAAGGACAGGCATACTAATATCAGCTATAACAGACCTCTAATTAAAGAAGGTAATGAAAAACAGGGATGGGCATTACATGATTAAGAGATCAAATCAGTAAGTTGACAAAGCTTATTAACATATGCATGAGATAGAGCATCAAAATACATTAATTATTCACAGAACAAAAGAGAGATATCAACAGCAATGCAATAATAGAAGGAAATTTCAACATCCCACTTAAAGCAATGGACAGATTAAGCAGAAAGTTCATGGGGAAGCAACAACCTTAAACAGCAAATTAGAACAGATGTATTTAATCACCAAACACTTCATCCAACAACTGCAGAATTCGGATTTTTCTCAAGTGCTCACGGAATATTCTCAAGGATAGAATATATGTTGGGAAACCAAATAAGTCTCCACAAATTTACAAAGATGGAACTCATACCAAGGATGTTCTCTAATCACCTGGCATAAAATTAGAAATAAACCACAAAAAGAACACTGAAAAGTTCCAAAATGTGTGGAGGCTTCCGGATGACAATTGGGAAAAAGGAAATCAAAGGAGAAATTAAAGAGTACTTGCATTAAAATGAAAATGAAGACACATGATACCAGAAATTATGGGCTGCAGCCAAGGCAGAAATAACAGGGCAATATAGAGCAATCCAGGGTTATCTCCAATAAAAGAAAAATTGCAAATAAACAATCTGACACCACATTTCATGCAAATAAATCATGGAAAAAATCATGAAAGATGAAAGTTAATAGTGAAGGAAATAATAATTTTAGAAGAAATAAATGAATTAGAAATAAAAAATTCAGAAGAGCAATTAAAGTAAAAGCTGATCTTTGAAACAATAAACAGAATTGATAAACCTGTTCTAGGCTACTAAGAAGAAAAGAGAGAAAATTAATCAGTACCCTTTAGCCTCCCTGTAAATAAATGGACCTTTGTTGGCCTCCTCCAAGCTGATGCCAGTGTCCCTGTGTGTAAGAGACATGCAATGACCCACAGGGCTCAGAGTGACAGGCTTCCAAAGTGTGGTCCCCCACCCATGTTATGTGTCTTTGCTGAATCACATCAGCCATGGCCTGGGTGCTGGCAACTTACAGAGAACATGGGCCCTGAGTTCAGGGAGTTTACTTTGTGAGAGGGAGACAGCCACCCAGAGAAAATCGAGGAACAGTGACATGAATTACAAGAGAACAAGAAGGAAGGTTGGTGGGTCCAGCATCTTTTATATATCTCAATTAATGTAAGCATCACAGAGTCACCCCCGCAAAAGGTAATATTTTGGCTAGAACCTGAAGAGTAAGTAGATGCTGCCCCTTGAAAGACAGAGGGTGGAGGGAGGAGCTGCCTGCAGAGGATGGGCCATCAGGTGGGCAGACACCTGGCTGGATAAAGGAGCTGACAGAGTTGTGTGGGGATGAGGAGACTGAGGACTGAGGTGATCTGTGAGGGTCAGACCCTCTATTTGGGGCCAGGATGTTGGGGGTCAGCAGCCTCTGGGAAGTTCCGTCTGTGGAGCAGCTCTGCTGTCCTCTGTGTGCCTGGAGGGACATATAGAAGGAAGAAATCTGCCAAGTGGTTGCATTCAAACATCTCAAGCATTTGGGGTGTTAATATATAGTTTACATCTTTGCCATGTCCTACTCTTGAATTTCCATCTCCCTCTTATCTATCTGCCCTAAAAATATTTCACCCATATCATGTCTGTGCTCTGACACAAGGCAGTTTCTGTCTTCAGTATGGAATCCTGCTAAAACACTAAAGACTCTGGGAATGGACTGGGGAGTCTATAAATGGATTGGGAGGGACAGTGTGCATGTCCTCCCTGAACCTGTTCTTCAGGTGACAGGCCACATTCCATCCCCTCCCCTGACCCCTAGGACACCAGACCATTGGACCCAACCATGTGCAATCTGAGGCCAGGTGGGGGAGGTTCTGAGTCTTCTCTTTCCTCCCTCTGGGGATTCCCCAGCTTCTGCCCTTCTCAGGGAATCAGAACTTGAATGTGGTCAGGAAGTGTGGATCTGGTGAGCAATGTCAGCACCCCAGAGTCCAAGCACTGAGTTCAGAGTTCCTGTCACCCTGTCACACCTCTGGTCTCTCTTTCCTTCTCAGAGGATGGGCTCCTCAGACTCTGCTCAGGGACTGTTTTCCTCTGGGTTCAACAGCTTCTTTAGAACAATCATGATTTGTGGAAGATAATTCTGAGATTCTGTCCTTGTCATTCACAACCAAGCTCAGGACCAGGACATGAGAGCTTCGCACACTAACCTTCCTGGGCAAAAGGAAACAGGAGACTGTCCCAAGATTGGTGGCACCTTGTGGAGTGGGAGAGGTGAAGGGTCCTCAGCTCCCATGTGAGATTGCCCCCAGCCTGCTGTGACCCACCATCCTGGGTGAGTTGTAGCAGATTGGATGAGGACATCCAAGCTCAGACACTTGTGCTTCCTGTCCAACCAGAGTGGTTGGGTCACCTGTCAGTGTCCCTCTGTCACCTGAGTGCCTCGTCACCTGGACTGGGAAGGTTTGCAGGTTCAGAATCCATGAGTATATCTATCTTGTGTCACAGGGAATGGCTCTAATGTTCAGTTCATGGACTGACTGAATTGCTGGGACTGATGAACTTCCCTGGTGTTCTAGTTGACTGATAGATTTGTCATTGCTTATTTTTATCATGAGATAGTTGGAGGCTCATGGCTGAATTTCTTTTTACTACAATGTGAGAGAGGTATTTTAGGAATAGCTTCTTTATAAAGATTGAATTCTAGATCAGTTTTATTTTCACAGAAAACTTGAAGATATAGAGATTTTCTACAGTGCTCTGCCTCACACATTCCAGCCCTTCCTAGTTTTCAACATTCCACCCCAGAGGTACTTTCTTTGAGAGGACCGTGAATACATTATAATCACCCCAATATCATAGTGCACTTTCCACTAGCACTATAAAATCTGTGCGGTTGAACAAAATATATCAGTATCAATCTTTCTAGTAGAGTCACTCTTAGAATAAATGAAGACAGTGCCGATGTGGGGTATGTGTGTGTTTAAGTTGAACTTGAGGGTCTGTGTTGCCTGTTTAATCTCTCCAAACCACATATGACTCTTCTCTTCAATACAACACCAAAGTTCAACCCCCAGTTTGAAGTACAGCAGGGTGACTTCTGTACTTTTGGTCATGCAGGGAAGTTCCAGGTGCCTCCCATCTCCTTCCTTATCAGCAGCAACCTACCTCTCTTCCCACCTGAGAAACAGACTCCTCCACCAACTTGGCACATCGTCTCCCCCAGACTTGTACATAGATGTAAAGGCCTCTCTTAGAGCACCTTCCCTCATTACTGTGGTAATCACACTTTCTGCAGGAGTAATCTGTGCTCGAGTACAGCACTGATGAGAACAAGATCCTTAGAGCGACCAGGACATGCTCTGCATCTCAGGCCCACTACTTCTGTTTGACCACAGGAGCATGTTAAAAAGCTCTTTTGGAAAGGATGCAAGGAGAGTTGGTTAAAAAGATAAATGAGGGTGTGGCCAGAGAAATGAACATGGGGAAGCATGAATTGTTTACAAGAGTCTCAGGGAATAGGATGCTGTACTCAGAGGGTGCTTCTGGGTGGGTATTGGGCATGTTTCAGTGTTCAGGAAATGAGGCTCAGATGTTCTTCATGAAACGTTTTCTCTATGCTGCAGGCAAACAGTGTTCGGACTCTCAGGGGAAGGGGGGTCCCTGTGAGGCTGGAGCAGGCTCTGAATTGCCCAGGTCACATGTGGGTGTAGTAATCAGCCTTGTGGGAGTGGTAATGCATGTGCCCACAACTAGCATCCAGACATCTGCAAGCCTTCATGATGAATAATCATGAAGCAGAATCAGGCTATCCCTCTAGTATCTTTCTCCTTTGCTGTGACTTTCTCCTGTGGAATAGACTGGAGCTGCTTTTTCCAGCGGCCCTGGGCAGCAGGCAGCGGCGCTTTCTGTGGTGCTGACGCCCACTGACCATCCAAACTGTGGGAGCTGAGATCTTAGAGCTGTGTGTGCTCTTTCCTCATTCTTAACAACTGAGAATTAACAAGGAAAAGGTGGAGAGGGTTGCAGAGGGGTGCTCTGGCTTCTGTCTTCCCTACTGCAAGGCACCGAGGGAACTGTGGACATTATTAAAGGAGAGGACCCACAGTGGGTCTAACCACCCAGGCTGCCCATCAGAAGTGTGTAGTGAAAGAAGATAATGAACTTGGACTTAAGATGTGTAGACAAGGACCAGGGCCCCTCAGACATGCCCATATCCTATCTCCAGATTTTCTGACTATGTCTTATAAGGGAAATTGACAGATATCAATAAGGATCATGTGGTGGGAAATTATGGTGCTTTATCCTACGAGGCACAATATAATCCTGTGCCCATTCTTTCGGATGAAAGAAGGAGGTGGGAGGACAGGTTCAGAGGAGGAGACCTGGTGATGAAGCAGAGCACAGATGCCTCCAGCGCCTATGCTGCTGGCTGATGTTGAAGGAAGGAATCCCAGTCCAAAGAATGCAGGCAGCCTCTCTCATTGAAGAGGCAAGAGCTGATCTCACCATAGACCCTGCAGGGAAGCACTGCCATCCCACAACTGGTTTTGTAACCTACTCTGCTAACTTTGTGGTAATTTGGTACAACTGCAGTTGGAAACTAGCAAGATGCATCAGCTTGTCTAATCCAACACTGCTTGCAAGCGCCATATAAAGTAAGAGCTGATGTGTGGTGTGAAACTTTCAGGCGTTTACCTTTCTCTCATCTCCTGACAAACAACACTGATGGCAGCACAGCTTTGTGACCTGGGAGCACTTCACATTGTGCTGGGACCAGCTTTGTGTTTGGAAATGAGATCCAAGTGATTCTAACTTGAGCAGCCTGCATTTCAGGGTCTCGAGGGAGGACAGAGAACTTCTGGCCAGGTGTGGAGAGGCTGCACCTGAGACATAGGTGGGAGATGCGGCCCGGTGAAAGGGGCAATCCTATCCCACCTCCGAGGAGATTGGGACTGAGGGAGGTAAGTGGTGCCGGGGAGTCCTCCAACTTTGACCTGGATGCTTATTTGTAGGGAGTAGAAGTGATTCAATGAGATCCACATCTGGGCAACAAGAAGAAACTCATTAAAAGGGTCAGCTAAATGCCATGGACATTGCCTAGTGAGCCTCGTTCCTTGAATGAATTCTGGGTCCTCCTTACTCAGGTGGCTCTCACAATTTTCCCTTCATCTCCGCGCAAATAGTGATGGCCTGACAGCTGGCCAATGACGAGTAGAAATCTATGGGCAGGTCTTTCTCTCTTAATCCTGAATTTGAAGATCGTCAAAGTTCATTTGTGGGGTTTGTTAATAGAAGCTGAAAGGCTCAGGTCACCAAGAGTCTGAGTAGGGACCCCACCCAGGATGTGCGCTTGGCTGCTCCTTGATCTTGAAGGACATCAAATGGCTCTTTTCTGTGCTACTGAGACTCAGAGCACATTTGTAAACCCTGGAACTGTCCATGAACTTGGCCTTAAGGCAGTATGAGGACAGCTAAGTGTCCTCCTGGTTGGACAGGCTCTTGTGTGCTCTCCTCTTATCTCCACTCCAAGATAGAGATAGAGGTTGGAGTAACAAGATTTCACTTCCCCTGTGTGACCCCAGAGAGAATAGACCCAAGTTCAGGTACATTTCTACTACAGAAGTTCACATGGCAGGAAAGGAGAAAACAGGACAAGTTTTCTTTATTCAGACCCTTCAGGTGGTCACAGTAGACCTGGGCCTGCGCACTTTCCCTGGAGCCCCCATCTCTGAGGATGTGAGTCTTTGTCTGCCCATCCATGGCTCATGTCAGCCCGTTGGGGTCTCCACAAATCCAGAAGGATCCTGACTCTGGGTCCCATGTCCCCAGTATCCTCAGATCTCAGAGCTGGTTCTCTGGCTAAGACTCCTACTCCAGAACCCCAGGATCTGTGGTCTTAGGGGACCCTTAATACAGGAGCAGATGTGAGAAGAAATTAAGAGCTTGTGTCTGGTCTATAGTGGATTCCGCAGAAAAAATTAACATCAGATGTTTGTAGTTCCTGCAAAAGAAGGAAGAGGCATGTGAGCTCTGGCCCCATCTCTGCACAGGTCTGGAGTCTCCCAGCACCACCCACCCACCCCAGGGCTTCTGTGGGGCCTGGCTGTGCTGGGGGTTGTTGGTGTCCCTGGGCATGCCCCACTCAACTCCACCCTTTTTATGTTTCATGAACCTCAAGGCACAGTCAGGGCAGCTGGGACAGATACTTGCCCCCTGTGCCCTGGGGGACACAGCACTGATGCCTCAAAGAAACTCATAGATGGGATAGCTGGTTAGAGACCACATGGGCACTGAGGAGTGTCAGGGGACAGAGAGTGGGGGTAGTTTCTTCTCAGAAGTGAACAGTTCTGCTTCACGCAGCAGATGTTGAGCCTGTGGCCCACTGGCCTGTCCCCTACCTATTGTCAACCCTGGACCCCTGACTTAAGCTCCCAGCCTCACTCCTCTCTGGAAGACTCCAGGGTCCATTAAGGGTGACTGTGGGACTAGGGTGGGCTCTGAACAGGGGAGGGAAACCTCAGAAGTCCAGCTCAGGTCACAGAGGGGTGAGTTTTTCTGGTTGTTCTGGAGGTGAGGGGTCTGCTGTGCTCCTGGAGGGATAGTCCCTGCTGTGACCCTGTACAGCCGGGACCATTGTGGGATGAAGAGAACAAACTTACCGAGGAGACAGCGCTGTTGGAGAGACCAGCATCTGGGAGCAGAGACGGAAGTTAGCACATTAAGATACGAGGAAGCTTAGGTCTGCCCTCCCAAGAATGACTTGGGTCCCCAAATCCCAGAGAATCTGAGGAAAGGAGCCCCCCACCAGGGAGAGAACTGTCATTTTAGGGTCCAGTGAGGTAGGGACCTATGACCCAGTTCCCTCAGGTCAGGTCTGACTTGTCAGCCAGAATCCCTGTGCTCAGTGATTTATGAGAACTCTCCTGGACCCAGGGAAAGGGTCTGAGACTGGGGTGAGTGGCAGGAGTGACCCTGGGGTGGGACCAGGAACTCCCATCACTCTGGGGTCATAGACACTCACCAGGGGTGGATGCCGAGGGTTGATGCCCTCCTAGAATTAGTTGGCCAATGGTCCTAGGAAAGGGCAGGGTTATTTCTGAGGGGTGCGGGAGAGGTCACAGCTTTGGCGTCAGAACAGGACAGAAGGGCCCCATATCCAGACAGGAGGTGGGGGACCTTTGTCCACCATGCTGGCTAGGAGGGGAGAGTCCAAGGGAGGGGACTCAGGAAAAACATTAGGAGACCACATCTGTCTGGAGTGCAGAGAAGAAGGGCCTGACAGGTCCTAGGAGAAAGTGGTCTGAGAAGCCCTGGGGGATGTAGGAGAGGGACCAGACCACAGGCATTGGCTGAGCAAAAAGCCAGAACTCCAAGGAAAGTAGGGCTGTGTGTGCTAGACACTCAGAAGTCCAGGTGTGCAGATCTCCCTGCCCAACCAGACCTCCCCTCAGGCCAGGAGATGCTGACAGGAAACAGAGGTCTCATCCATCCCCATCTGCCTGACCAGAGGCACAGAGCTCCTCCCGGGACCTACTGACTCATACCAGGGGCCGTGGTGATGCACCTGCCCCTTTCCAATCTCTTCCACTCTCCCTGTGTGACCTGGGCCAGGACCCCTCAGATCCTCAGGCTCTAAATGCCCCTCAGAGTGTGTAGTTAAGTCAGCATCAGAGGGAACAGGTACCGTGAACTGAGTCCATGCACAATGCTGGGTTTGATGAATGACTGGGACAACACTTGGGGGCCAGGGCCTGAGCTGAAAATAATTGTAGATGAGGAGGTTTGAGGAAGCCACCCCAGTCAGTAGCACTGAGGGAGGAGCTGGAAGCATGTGAGTAAAAGTGGGGGTTCATGGAGCCAGACTCAGGGTCATCTTCCTACCTGGGGTCAGCCTGAGGACAGGGTCAGGTACGGGACGTGCTGACCTACCTTCCAGTCTTTCTGAGGAACAGGACACAGCCCAGGGTCACTGCCAGCACCACTCCAACCAGGACCCCAATCACGATGCCAATGATGGCCCCCACAGGGTGGGGTGAGGTGTTTTCTGAGGCTGAAAGGGGAAGATAAAAGGTTAGATGAAGGTCATGTCTATCCAGGGAATCCCCAGAGGACTTGGAGGGATTGGTCAGTGTAATTTGAGTCTGGACATCGAATTGTCCCCACTTCTGGGGTTTCCTCATTTTCTGTTTCTTACATTTGAAACCTGGATGGGCTCTGACTCCTACCACTCTCCCTCCAGACAGTAACTTCCTGTTCTCTTTCCTTTTAATGTCTCTTTTCTCTACATTAGGTTCTTCCCTCTGTTCTTTCTCTTCATCACCACTGAGGGTCTCAGAGGGCAGGACTTGTGTCCACTCAGTGCTGATTCATGGAATATTAGCTGACTGGTTTCGTGTCTGCTACAGTGGAAATATTCACACTCACCGTCTGATCCCTCATGCCCGTGAGGGAGAGGTGTCCCACATACTCTGATTCGTTAGACTCTGAATACAAAGCATGAAATCATCCACGGAAGTCACAGAGCAGAAGCGGTCAAACAAATTATAACCAGTTCTGAGTATTTACACCTAACAACAATGTTAAAAACAAACAGTATCCTTGATGAAAACATTACTTGATCCCTGAGTCTGAGGATGATTCTGACTAATTATTTTGATCTCATTTGCCCAAATGAACATCCTTCCAACAACCTGAGGGACAGCTGTTCTATACAGTTTGACAGATGAGGAAACAAAGATCAGGCAGTTGAGTCTCCTCCCCAAAGTCAAATAGCTGCCACATGAGAAACAAAGTCATGACATGTTCAGTTCAGTTCTTATCATATTTGTCTACAGGGTCTGGAGGAAGCTCTCACTTCTCAGGGTTTCATCCATTTCACACCCTCTGCGAACTGAAAGGTACCAAAGGGAGTAGAGAGGCAAGGTCACTCACAGTTCACGGCCAGGATGATGGGGTCACTTTGGCTGGAACTGACCGGGTTGGAGACCTCACACTGATAATCTCCAGCATCCTCCCTCCTGACCGGGTCTATGGTGAGGATTATGTTTTCATGGGACAGCATCATCCTCTCCGTGAGCCACAGACGACGACTATTGAAGAACCACCAGATGGAGATCCCAGTGTCATTTGTCAGGCAGATCATGTCTATGGTGCCATTTTCAGTGATTCTGGCATTGCTGGCACTGACGGAGGGCTGTTTCACTGTCTCTGTGGAGAAACAGAGGAGGAGACTGACTAGTGAGGACCTGGGACCCATGATCCTTCCTCCTTCTCTCAGCCACTCAGAGGGCACAGTGAGCTTTGTCAAGGTCGAAGGGAGGATGGCCCTAGATTTGCAAGAGGGCAAAGGTTTTATTCAGGTGATAAACAAAGATATATTTGAACCACCCTATCATGGAATATCAACCCTGGGTGACCACTCACTTGTCCTGAAAATCTATGTATATTACCTACCAGGAACATTTCTCAGCCCATGTGTCCAGCAAACTCAACATCAGGTGGAATTTTCTCCCATGGGTTCTCGTGTGGCTGTTTTATAGAACTCTTAATGACTGTGAAAGCTCAAGCCCATGTCCCCATATAAAATTCCATGTGTGTTGAGGAAGATGGACTTGGCAGCCCTGTGCCTCCTGAGCCTGGGAAGCTTGACAAAAAGTAGGAATGGCATTGACTTCCTGTTAAATAATGTACAGGGATGAGGATGGCCACACCTGGTCTTGACAATCTTAGTGTGGGAGATTTTCGAGTCTAAGAATTCTCACTTTGAACATTCATTTACTTCCTTACGTGTGACTGGAATACCGCAGGGAAAAAAAATCACAGAGAAGTGGTTACAGACTTAACAAAAACCTGGTACTCTTAGAGATAAAAGGAAACTATACAACGTAACAGAGGCCTCCATGAAATCCCACAGTGAGGATCATACTTGTGGTGAAACACTGAAAGCTTTTTCTCCTGGATCAGCAAGAAGATGAGGCCACTATCACAAGATGCACTCAGTGCCGTCCACATGTCCAAGACGGTACAATGAGATAAGACAAAGGAGAGTGATGCAACCAAATTGGAAGAGAGATGCACAATTTTTTCTGTTTGAAGATGACTTGATTTTATATGTAAAAGCCTGAGAACTCCAAAGAAATTAGTAGATCTAATAAATTCAAAGATATAGGAAAAAAAACAGTGTTTCCATACATTCTGTCTGAAACAGATTTAATAAAACTAATCCATTTATAGTAATATCTATATGAATAAAGCACTTCAGAATAAATCAGTCATTCAGGCAATAGACTTTTGCATGGAAATCTACAAAATACATCTGAAAGAGATTAGAAAGAAACAAATAATTGAAAAGTCATCTGTTTCTTTCACTGGGATGTCTTAATGTTGATAACATGAAAATATTAGCCACAGAGATCCACTGATTCAATGCAATAGAATCACATTTCAGTGAAATAATTTGGATAAATACAAATTTGCAGAAATTATGTGGAATCTCAGATGACCCCAACTAGTCCAAATAATCTTGTGAAAGAACAAAGTTGGAAGACTCATACTTCCTGATTTTAAAACTAACTACAAAGCTACAACAAACAAAAAATTATGACTATAAAGAAAGACATATAGACCAATGGAGTAGAATAAAAACATCAGCAATGAACCCTAGCAGATATGCTAAGTAATTTTTGACAAGGTTGCTAAAACTATTCAATGGGGAAAATCTGTCCAACAAATGGTGTTTGTAAAACTAGAAATGCACATTGAAGTAAGTGAAGTTGAACACTTGCCCTACACACCATGAAAATAACTGAAATGGGTAAAAATATGTATATATATAAATCAAAGTCATAAATGTCTAGGAAGAAAACATGAGGAATAAACTTTAAATTGGCATTTGCCAATGATTTCTTAATATGACACACAAAAAAAAACAGACAACAAAAGAAAAGATTGATAAGTTGGAAGACATAAAAGAATTTCAATTTTCTTCTGTGCCCGAAGGGCACAATCAAGGGGGTGACTGTAACCACAGACTGGATGAAAACATCTGTAAGTCGTGTCTGGCCGGAGACTATTATCCAGTATATATAAGGAGATTCTTCAGTTTGACAACAATAAAAAGCAAGGGGACGCTGAAGACTCCTTGGCCTTTCCATCTGAAAAGCTATCTTCTTGCAGGAGCTCTGAGAGAGAAAGACCCCCATTGCCACCTTCCAGACCAAGCCCACATCTTCCCCGAGAAGCCAGAAAGCAAGAGAAGAGTCTGCAGAGATGTAGTGGGAGGTTTTAGGTTTAGGATTTGCTTGTGGATACAGGCTGGGTTGTGTCTGCTTCCAGACTCTTTTTTTGAAAACTACTAGCTGGTTACAGAGCTGGTTACAATGGTCCAGGATTTACTTACGAAAGACTCTGATATTCTTGGTGGCACTCCTGTTGGCGCCAGTGGCAGAGTTGAGGACAACACAGGTGTAGAATTCACTGGAATTCATGGTGATGTTGGGGACAAGGAGCACCTGTTTGGTTTGTAGGAGGCTTCCGTTGACAAACCAAGAGTACCGTGCGGGTGGGTTACAGTCCGTGTGGCAGGAGAGCCTAAGCGTTGCCCCTGAACGGTAATAGGACCCCAGTGGGGTAATGGTGGGGATGTCTGGGCCATCTGGAGAAAACAGTAAAGTCACATGTGAGATGGTTAGACAGAGAGTACATGATCTGCACAGTGTTCCCCCTGAGCTAGGTCTCTCCTTGTTATAAGCCATTCCAACTAAAACCCCCGTGTTCACTCATCCTGAGTCTGAGACTTCAGTCTGCTCCTCCCATGGTGGGGGTGTGACCCCAACACTCTCATGACAGGAATAGCTATACCTTCCTAATTAGGCTCTTGGCTGAACTGAGCAGGGTTTCTTGGAACAGAAAGTCATATCCAGCCTGGTTGTCCAGGATGAGGGACCTTGTGCTTGGATCTGAGAGGGATGGATGTGCCTGACCTCCGGTAGTGTGGGTTTGGGCAGAAGCCTGTCCATGTAGGGACAGAAGTTACTCACAGAGAACATTCAGGGTGAAGGGATCACTCCGGTGGGCACTCACTGGGTTCCTGGTTTCACACACATAGGGTCCTTTGTCATTCCTTGTGACGCGGAATATCGTGAGAGTCCTGTTGTCCTTAGACAGCTCCAACCTGGTGTTGTCTGGAAGGCTCTGACCACTGATGAACCAAAGGTAGGTTGTGTCCTGAGTGTCAGGTTCACATGTTAATATGACAGGATTCTTGTTCTCCAAAGGGCTGGAGTTGTTGCTGGTGATGACGGGTTTGGGTAACTCCGCTGTGCAGGGAACAGAAATAACATTGCTCTGTGTGGCATCTGTGATTCCTCCAAAGGCATCATCAACCAAAATTGAGTCCTCTCCCCTCCCAGCCACCCAAGTCCTTAAAAGAAGATAGGTCTGTGTATCTCAAGAGAGATGCATGAGTCCCTGAGATCACAGAACAGAGGGCTGCTCTGTCTGGGAGAAAGCACAGACTCTCCACACGTCCATAAATTAGCAATGTGATTATGGAAAGTCACAGACGGGGGATCCAAGAGCCCAGTATGACTCCTGGTTCCCCACTCACCAGCCTAGATAGGGCGGGGGTATGGGAGAACAAAAGTAGTTGCATCCAGGGAACTGTAACTGATATGACACAGTGACCCATTAAAGATACAGTGTCATCAAGACAAAATGGTCCCGAGAGAGTGAGGAGACAGAGGGGAGGCCCTCTGGAGCAGAACCATGGTTTCTGCCCTTGGACTGAAAGGCTCTCCTCCCACTGCTGAGGACAGTGAGCCCATGAGAATTTTCCTGAAATGAAGGTGGTCGTTTTCAGATGTACAGCAGGAGAATGGGGAGCAGGTGGGTGCGTTTCATAAAAATCTTACCTAAGGGAACATTTTGTGTTGTCAGTAATTAGATAGCTCTGGGGTAAAGTTAACATTTTTCTTGTGTAAAAATTATCACTAATGCCCCGAATGACCCAAAACAGTTTCTAGAGGAAATTGTCCCGACAGAGCACTAAGATTCTTAGACCAAATTCTGCTGTCCAACTGGGACCACATGAGGTTAAAGGAAGCTACAAAATGGGTTTGAAATCTCAAATACCTGAACAGGGAAAGACCCATTGTTCATGTTAAGAGGAGAGAACCAGTCAGGGGATATGTGTCAGCATCCTGTCGGCAATTCTGTGGACAGTCAGGGCTGGAGATCATATATACACACACACCAGAATCTCCCCCTCAGACTGGGGTCCCTAAGAGAAGGGGTATGAACGAATGGCTACTCTTGGGGTTCAGATGTGCCTCATAAACCCTACAATGGAGCATTAGATGAGGCTTTGGGTACATACAGACCTCCAGTGACGCTGACCTGCCATTCAAGTCTGTGACCCTCGTTCAGAGATTCTACTTCCCCTTCTCCTTAGTTTCCCCTGAATAAAAATGGTTCATGGCAAACAGTGTCAGGATTGACTGGTTGGATGTGAATTCAGTCACTCATATAACAGCCCCGCAACCTGCAGAGAGGAGCTTCCACGTAACCATCGTGTGTTTATTTCCCCAGGAGGATTGCTCCTTTTCTGGCCCCGTGGATGAGGAGCTGCTGGGAGCATCTTATCTCCCTGCTCCTCCTGGGAGATGCTCATCTTCTTTGGAGGCTCCTAAGTCCCCAGAGCAGTTGGATAATGGCCTGGCTACCTGTCATTTTAAATGTGTAACTGAAGTCTCAGTTAAAGACGAGGCTCTGTCCCTGCCCAGATGTGGTTCTCAGGACTGAACCCTGACTCGCTGACTGGGGACCAGCTCCTAGTCACCTGCCCAGGAGGCCAAGACCCGGCCCAGCACAGGCTCCCCAGGGTGTCTGGCGTCAGGAGATCTAGTACAGGGGTCTGGGAAGGGCTTCCTGGGGCTGAGCTTCTCTGTGAAGATCCCAGGGGGACCTCAGCCCAGACCCTGACCAAGGCCCACAGGATTCTCCTCAGCGTCATGGTCACAGGGAAGGTCCAGGGGCTGGACTGAGCCTGATCTTCCTCTGCTGAGTCCCTTCCCTCAGACTGTTCCTTCTCTCTGCGGGGAATGTGACACCACTTGGATTTAGTTAGGGAAGTCACTCCTATAAGGTTTGGCGTCTCTCTTTATACTGAATGTTCTATCCCCAATAATTCGGGAGGGACTTGGAGGCCCAGCCCAGGACTGTCCATCCTGTGTGTGAAGCAGAATCCTCCACCACCACCCAGTGGTCAGGGAGGTGTCACTTACCAACCATACGGAGCTGCCCGGTGGCTGCTTTAGTGCGGAGATCCCTCTTCACAGCCTTTAGGGTGTAGGCTCCTGCATCCTCCTGAGTGACATTCTGGATCAGCAGGGACCCATTGGGGTATATTGTCTCTCGACCGCTATAGGCAGGCCCCTGAGTGCTGACTTTAGTGCGCACTGCATACGATAGAATCTGGTGTTTGACCTGGAGACTGTCCCCTTTGAACCAGAGATAGCTGTGAAGATTCTCTGGCACTTTGTGGGCATGGAGTAGAACATCTGTCCCCACGGTGTCATTGAAGGACACGGGTTCCACAGAAAGCTGGGCGGTGGGCAGGCTCCAGAAGATTAGCAGAGACACTAGGACGAAAGTGTGAGAGAGAGATCAGTATTTAGAACACGTGTTGGGATGGAGAGATGAGACCCTGGAATCTGAGAAGGTCTTGGACCCTCAGTGTGGGGTGTCTGTGTGTCTCCTACTGGTTCAAGGTCAGCATCAGGACCAACATTACTTAGATGTCTCTGAACTCCTTTTTTCCTCTTCATTGAATTGCTCTTCTCAGGTGCCTGTCTGACTCACCCCTCACTGTCCGCAGACCCTGTCCCACTCACAGTGTCCATGGGAGCTGCCTTCCCTGACACCCACTCTGGGACCCTCTGTGTGGACGTGTCTCACTTCTGTACCCTTCGTGACTCTTATAAGTACCAGAAATCACATTCTTGAGCTTTTTGTTTTCTCATAAATATGAGCTCCATGGGGACTGAGACTTATCTGATCTTCTTTTATACTCGTTTGGAGACAGGTGGCAAGTCCCTGTGCTAAAACAGAGAGTGGCCCAGTGCCTCCATTTTAAGGGGCTTGGAGGACAGCCTTTAGGGTGGTGATAGGACCATGTTGAGAGCCGTGGTTATTAACATTGTCGTTGGTTTTCAAAAATATATTGTTCAACAGCTACCTTGGTGAACACACAGCCCACGAGGTGTCCAGTACCCGTCACCTCCTCCAGGTCCTTAAAACGTCCAGTGACAAGCCCCTGCCCCCTCCTGTCCTCTCCCTTCAGGTCACACAGAGACCTCTGTCCCCTCTCACAGCCCAGGAGACCCCAGAGTCTCACTTGTCCCTCCTCCCACCCACCCCAGGACAGTCCCCTCTCACCTGTCAGCAGGAGCTCCCACCAGGGGCCGTGCCCATTTGGGGCAGGGACTGTGATGGCCACCATGGGGTCTGCTCTGCGCTGTCCTCTGAGAGAAGAGCTGGTCCAGACACGCTCCCAGCACCACCTCTCCTGATGTGTCAGCTCCTAGATGCTGCCTCCTCTGTACTGAGTGTCCCCCTAGGGATGTCTGTGTGACTGTCATGCGGGCGGGGCGGGGTCTCTTCCAGGACCTCCCTCTGCCCTCCGCCCTCATCATGCCTCCTGGCTCATCCCATTTTCCCTTATCTACATTTAGATTCCTTGAAAATTACAGCAGTAGTTCAGCTGTTCACCCCCTGCATTCACGTGTGCGCACGCACGCACGCACACACAGGCACTATCCGGGATGTCCGCGTCCAGCACATCTCCCACAGCTCCAGGCAGGTGCACCTGCAGCCCTCTCTCATCCCTTCTGACTGTTCCCTTCAGGGCAGGACTCCAGGGTTTCCAAAAGGAACTTTGTCACAATTTTTGCTCTCTGTGCATCTGGATCAACTGTGGAACTTTATAAACATTTTGGGTGTCCAGGTGACACCTTAGAAATACTGTTTCAGCAGCTTCCTGGGTCACATAATGTCCAGCCAGGTGAGATGCATGATGGATGGGCAGCCTCTCCCCTCTCCTGTACACAGTGAGGAGCTGCAGAGCCTGTGAAATGCAGACTCAGTCTCGGCAGGATGTGGGGATCTGAAAGTCTGCATCTAACAAGCTCTCAGGTGATGAATGTGCTGGCCTGTGGGGGCATCGAAAGCGTTCAATGGTAGCCTGATGTGACCAGGTCCCCTGAGAGGAGACCCGGTGTTAACCTCTGATGGGTCCTGACTAGGGTCTTCCCGCCCCACAGAGAGGGACTCGGGACCCCACACCCGAGTTTATGTCCCTCTGTGACCCAGAGCAGCTGGGCACATGTCTCCAGATTCTCAGGGCTGCTGGGAAGGTTGGGTTCTCTCCCAGTACAGGGTCACAGAGATGTCCCTGGAGGAGCAAAGAGGCATCTGAGTGGTGACGGGGAGGCCTCCTCTGTGTCCTGTGTCACTAGCATGGCCTCTGCTCCAGGGACAGGGACCAGGGGTGTGTCAGAGCTGCAGTTCCCAGTGTGAAGGGGGAGTTCTCCTTTGTGACGGGGTGGGGGGACCCAGACAAAACTGGAATAATGATGTGAATTATAAGCATGAGTAGAGCCTAAAGGAAAGTGTCAGCACCTGTAATGATCTCAGCTGATCTGGACATCACAGAGACACCCCCTAGGAGGTGACATTTTGTCTAAGGCCTGAAGGGGGAGTAGACATTATCCCTTGAAGGATAGAGGATGGAAGGAGGATCTGCCTGCAGAAGACAGGCCTTCTGGTGGCAGACACCTGGCTGGATGAAGGGACAGCGTGGGGGATGAAGAGACTGAGAACTGAGGTGGCCCATGAGGGTCGGAGCTGCTGGCTGGGCCAGGCTGAGAGTGGCCTGCGGCTCCCAGAGGCTCCAGGCTGTGGAGCGGCTCTGCCGCCTCTGGTGGACATCGAGGGAAGTGCAGAAGGCAGAGTCATCCTGCCAAGTGGTTTGCATTCCAACAGTCCATCATTCGACGGATATTTGCCTGTACTTTTACTGCTGAGTCATGGCAAGTTCTCGAATTTACAACCTTTCTCTTATCTACTCAGACAGTACCTCATCCATCTCATATTCGGGCTCCGATATACAGTCAATTACTTCCTACACTGTGGGATCCAGTAATTTTTGTGGGCCTGAGGTTGGACCAGACCTTTGTAAACAGGGAAGAGAGGGGGCCGTGTATGTCTGTCCTTCTGGAGCCTGATTTTCAGGTGATAAGGCCTCATTCCATTCCCTTGCCTGACCCTGAGGGCAGCAGACCAATGGGGCTGACCAGTGAAGCCCGAGTCCTGATGGCGCGGGGGCCTGTTCCCGCCGTCCCGTCCCCCGCACCCACCCCGGGCATGCCCCAGCCTCTGCCCTCCTCAGGTGACGGGGCCCCAGGCTGGGCAGAAGCTGCAGATGCTATAGGCACCTGTACAAGGGTTCTTTTGGCAGAGTAATATCAGGTTCCAGTGTCCAAATACTGAGAAACGCATTCCCATCACCCAGTCACACCTCTGGTCTCCCTATCCTCCTCAAAAGGATGGGCTCCACTGGGCCTCTGCTCAATGATTGATTTCCCCCGGTTCAAGAATTCCTTCCAGAATCAGCTGGACTTAGGGGAAGGCATTTTGTGGTCCCTTCCTCATTGTCATTCACATTCCATCTCAGGACCTGGACGTAAGAGGGTCACACACCCACTTCCCTAATCAGAGGACACAGGAGATGGCTTCAGAGTGGTGACGTATTTGGAGCTGGAGAGGCGGGGCGTCCTCAGCCCCCATATCACACTTGCCTGCAGCCGGCTGTAATCAGCCATCCTGGGTGCAGTTGGAGCAGGTTGGCCGAGGATGTCCAAGCTCAGACTCCTGAGTTGCCTGGTGCCTGTCCAGCCAAAGCAGTCAGGTCACTGTCAGCCTCCCTGTCTGACTCCTGCTCAAGCTGTGCCCCATACCTGCACAGGGATTTGGGGGATTTTCTGGAAACTCAGAATCTGTCTTCTCTGTGTCACAAGGAGCATATGTCTCTAGTGTTCAGTGACTGTTTGCAGAAACTGTATTGTTAGGGACCAGTGGACCTATCTGCATTCTGATTGCTTTGTACATTTTTTGTTTATATTCATCTTTTGATAGTTGAAGCCCTCACTGATGAATTTCTTCCTCCTTGAATATAAGAAAGAACTGGGTTGTTGTTGTTTTTTAATTTTTAAATAAAGAATGATTTTTTCAATGTAATCATTACTGAGATAACTTTGCTTTACAAAATAATATAAGGCCATATGTGCAAGTTCACCATTCATCAAATGTATGATAACACACCTGCTCACCACCAAGTCACCAAATACGTGATCACTGTCCACAGGACCCCACCACATTTTCCTCCTTCCCCGTGGTAACCTCAGTTCTATTGTCGGTGTCCTAGGGTTGGGTTTTGTTTTGTCTGTTTCATTGCTTTGTTTGTTTATATATATGATTGAGATCATCTAATATTTCTCTTTCTCCCTCTGATTTACTTCACTTAGTAGAATCTCCTCTAGTTTCATCCATATTGTGGAAATGACAGGATTTCATGCTTTTTAGTTCTAAGAGTATTGCAGTGTGTATATAGACCATTTTTTATCCATTCATCTGAGAATGGGTACTTCCGTAGTTTTCAATCCCTGGCTATTGTAAATAATTTCTCAATAAACATGGGGGTACATATACATATATACATATATATATGTATATATGTATATATATATATATCTGTGATTAGTGTTTCTGTGCTAATTACCCAGAAGTGGAATGGCAGGATTATATGGTTTTTCCATTATCAACATTTTGAGGAGACTCCCTACTTACTGCTTTCCATAAAGGTTTCACCAAATTACATTCCCACTAACAGTGTAAAAGTTTTCCCTTTCCTCCATGTGCTTGCCAACTTTTATTGTTAGGCTGTTGGATAATAGCCACTCTCACAGGTGGAAGGTTAAAACTCATTGATGCTTAGATTCGCATTTCTAACAGTGAGGAAAAACATTTGTCATGTGCTGGGCCATCTGTACAACTTATTTAGAGAAATGACTATGCAGTTTTTCTGTTCATATTTTGACTGGGATATTTGTTTTTCTGTTGTTGAGTTTTATGAGTTCTATATATTTGGGTATTAAGCCATTGTCAGATATATGATGAGCAAATATCTTCTTCCAGTCAGTAAGATGTCTTCTCATTTTAGTGACAGTTTCTTTTTACCTTCTTCACAGGTTCTTAGTTTGATGTAGCCCCATTTTTGTGGTTATGATTCCCTTGCTGTTAAAGCTGATATTCCAAAAACTTCTTTAAGGATGATGTCATGGAACATATTGCCTGTGTTTTATTACAAATATGTTGTGGTTTCTGGTCTTACATTCAAGTCTCTAATCCATTTTTAATTAATGTTTGTGTATGGTGTTAGAGAGTTATCCATATTCATTCTTTTGCATGTGGCTGTCCAGTTTCTCAACACGTTTATTGAGAAGACTTTCATTTCTCCATTGTGTGCTCTTCGCTCCTTTGTCATAAATTAACTGACCATATATGTGTAAGTCTATTTCAGTTCAGTTCTAGTCTATTTATCAGTGTTTCTGTTTTTATTCCTGTACCATACAGTCTTAATTATCATCACTTTATAGTATAACTCAAGATCTGGGAGTGTCATATCTCCATGTCTGTTGTTTTACTCATTATTGCTTTGGTTATTGGGGTCTTTTGTGCTTCCTTACAAATTTTTAATGTGGTTACATTTCCTTGAAAAATGCCAGTGGAATTTTGATGGAGATTGCACCAAACCTGTATATTGCTTTAGGTAAGATGGTCATTTTAGAAACAGTAATTCTTCCCAACAATGAACAAGGAATATCTTTTCATCTCTTGTGTATTTCTCTGAACAAACTCTTAGAGTTTTCATTGTACAGATCTTTCGCATTCTTTGTAAGGTATACTCCACAGTATTTAAATATTTTTCCATTGTAAATGGGATAGGTTTCTTGATTCCATTCTCTTCTTTCATTTTTTTTACATATAAAATGTAACATATTTTTGTATACTAGGTTTGTAGCCTGCCACTTTACTGTATTCATTGATAATTTATAGTAGTTTTATGGAGTCTTTAGGGTTTTTCACATGTGTTATTAGATCATCATGAAGTAGTAATAGTCTTATTTATTTTCCAATTTGGATTCATTTTATTTCTTCTTGCTGAATTGCTCTGGCTAAGACCTCCAATACAATGTTACATAGCAGTAATGAAAGTCAACAGCCTTGCCTGCACTTGATCTTAGAGGAAACTATTTCAATTTTTCACCATCAGGGATGATTCTGGCTGTGGGTTTATTATATGCCTTTATTATGTTGATGTTTGTTCCTTCTATCCCAATTTTATACAGTTGTTATCGTAAGAGGGTACTGAATCTTATTGAATGCTCTTTCTGCATCTGTTAAAAAGATCATTAGATTTTGTTCCCTTTCTTTTGTTTACATGGTGTAATTACATTAATAGATTGACTCTGTTGAACCATCCTTGCATCTTCAAGATAAATCCTCTTAGTCATGAGGACTAATCCTATTGATGGAATGCTAGACAGGATTTGCTAACATTTTACTGAGGATTTCTCCATCTATGTTCATCAGTGATATTAAACTGTAATTTTCTTTCTTGGTAACATCCTTGTCTGCTTTCGATATTGGTATAATTTTGACATCATCAAAAGTGCTTCAGGTATTCAGAAAGATTTTCAGAAGAATTGGTAGGTATTAAGTATTCTCTGAAGGTCTGGTAAAACTCATTAGTACAACAATATGATCCTGGGCTTTTGTTTTGAGGGAAACTTTCTATTGCTTCTTCAATTTCCATGTTTGTGATAGGTCTTCTCTGTATTTCCATTTCTTTCTTATTTAGTCTTGGTAGGCTATATGTTTCTAAAAATCTGTTCATGTCCTACTCTACATTATCCAATTTATTGTCATATAGCTGTTTATAGTAGTCTCTTACAATGCTTTGCATTTTTAGGTATCCTTTGTAACTTCTCCCCTTTCATTTCCAATTCTTGTTATTCGAATTTTAGCTATTTTTTCTTAATCAGCCTAGCTAAATGTTTGCGAATTTTATTTTTTCAAAGAAGCAAATTTTGGTTTATTGTTCTCCTAAGTTGTCTTTTTAAATTCCATTTCACTTATTTCTGCTTTAATTTTATTATTTCCTTCCTTCTGTTAATTTTGGCTTAAAATATTCCCTAGTTGCTTTAGATGCAGAGAGATTATTTCTTTGCATTTTTCTTTTTTTTTTTTTTTTCAGATAAGCCTGAATTGCTTTAAACTTCCCACTTAATGCTTCTTTTGCTGCAGTCCATAAGTTTTGGTAGCTCCTGTCTTCTTTTGTTTGTCTTAAATATTTTCATTTCTCCTTTGATCTCCTCTTTTACCCAAGAGTAGTTAAGAAATAGTCTCCTTATAATTTGGAGTTTTGCACCTTCTGTGGTTTATTTCTACTTTTATGATATTGTGATCGGGGAAGATGCTTGGTATGATTTCAGTCTTTGTAAATTTATTGAGATATGTTTTGCTTCTCAACATATGGCCTGTCTTTGAGAGTGTTCCATGTGCACTTGAGAAAAACATGAATTCTGCAGTTGTTGGATAACATGTTCAGTAAATGTTGATTATACCCTTCTCTTCTAATTTATCATTTTATCTGAACTTGGTCATACCCACTATGGTGTCATTTCCCTTAATGATGTCCACAACACACTCGCTGCCCTGAAGCAATGAAGACAGAGTCAAGTCCACACACCCTACAGGTCTTTCCTCTTCTTTCTTGATAACAATATAAAGTTCAGTCTCCTTTGTTTGTCTTTCCATGTAAAATAGACATAAGAAGGTTTTCCAGTCTTCTCTTCTCATTGGCTGGTCCCTGCCTAGGTAGCATGGCTGAGACACTATCCATAATGCTGATGCCCACCAACCATCCAAGAGCCTGGAGCTGAGATCTTACTGTTGTTTTTCCCTGTTAAGTTTCTGCCTGGTTGATCTCTCTGCCTGCTGTAGTAAGTAGGGTTTTGTAGCCTCCTACTATTTTTGTATGGCTATCAATATCTCTCTTTAGTTCTGTTAATAGTTGCTCTATATGTTTTGATGTTCCTATTGGTGCATATATCTTAATAAGGTTTATTTTTCTTGCTGAATTTAACTGTTAACCATTATACAATGCCCACCATTGTCTTTTCTTGCCTTTTTTTGTTTAGAAGTCCGCTTTATCTGATGTAAGTATGACTCTGCCTGATTTTTTTGAGTTACCATTTGACTGCAGGATGATCTTCCAGCCATTAATCTTGAGTATTTATCAACTCAGCCCTGCAGCCCCGGTGCCTCAGTGAGGGCTCAGGAATAGGATGCAGGAGTGCTCCTAGAGGTTGATGGAAGTGTTTTCAAGGACAAGCATCTAGTGTTAGAAGTTCTTCATGAAATGTACCTTCTATGTTGCAGGTAAACAGCGGTCAGACTCTCGGGGGCAGATAGATTTCCTGTGAGATTGGCACAGACCCTCAGTCCCCTGATCACTCTCAAGTTGCTGCAGTTGCATTTTGGGAATTGAAAAGGAACTGCTAACAGCCAGACACCTGAAAAGAGTCGATGGTTTGTGAATAAGCACAGATTCAGGTTATCCCTATAAAGCAGTCTCCTTTGTTGTGTCTTCCCAGGTAAAGTAGACTTGGGAAGCTTTACCAGCGGCCCCTTCTCATTGGCTGCCCGCTGCCCAGGGTAGCATGGCTGCGGCGCTGTCCGTGGTGCTGATGCCCACTGACCATCCAAGAGCGGGGAGCTGAGAGCCTAGAGTTGCTTGTTTTTGTTGTTGTTTTTCATTGTTGAGAACATTAGATTGCTAACAAGAACAAAGAGGAAAGGCCTACAGGGTGTGTGGACTTGACTCTGTCTCCACTGCTTCAGGGCTGTGGACATCGTCACAGCAAGTGGTGGACATGAAGTCCAGGCTGCCCACTAGCAATTTTAGTGAAAGGTATAAACATGGCCTTGAGTGGTATGTAAACATAACAAGACCCCTCAGAGGTGTCCACATCCTACCCCCAGAATTTCAGAATATTTTTCATGATAGAGGAAATTCACAGATAATAGTAAGAATCACGTGATGGAAATTGTGATGGTTTATCTGGGTGAGCACAATATAGTCACAAGAGTCGTTTCTTAAGTAAAAGAGGAAAGAGAGGGCAGATCCAGAGGAGAGGAGATGTTGGAAGCAGGCCACAGATGTCCCCAGGTGCTGTCATTCTGACTGAATATGGAGGAAGAACAGTCTGCAGATTCAGGAATACAGACAGCCTCCTCAGATTGAAAAGGCAAGAAGGACTCTTCTTTAGATCCTACAGCTATGACACAACCATACCCACACCTGGATTTGATTTACTCTGCTCCCAGTGATTCTACTTGGAACACTCCCCACCATGGGGCCTCAGGGAATGACTGACCAGCTGTGTGGAGGGACTCAGGTGAGATGCATGGGAGGCTCATGGTCCAGGTGGAAGAAGAGAACCTGTCCCATCTCCCTGTGAGTTTTGTGGGTATTAGTTGAGGGGACTCCTGTACCTCTACCCTTGATGCTCACTTGTGGGGAGGAGACATGTTTCAGTGAGACCCACATTCGGGTGAAAAGAGGAAGCTGAGGGAGAGTGCAGACTAGTGGCCCCAGTGCCTGGGGCGGGGAGGACTCACCAAGGGCATGAATCTGGGTCCTCCTTACCTAGTTACTCTCACAGCTTCTCTCTGTGTCCCTCCAGAGGTAATGGTGTCCTGACAACTGAACTAGGGACTGAATAAAAACCTCTGGACTGAAATTGGCACTCTAGGCCTTGAATTTGGGGACAGACATGCTCATGTTTTTAGACCAAGAATCTGAGAAGGGGCCCAGTCCAGGACATGCACCCCTCCCTGGTCTTCTGTTTCTTGATCTTTGCAGGACATCAGAGGGTCCTTTTCTATGTTACTGCGACTCAAAGCACATTTGCAAACCATAGGAACAGCCCATGACCTTGGCTCTGGGACAGGATGAGGACAGCTGAGCACCTTCCGGAGTGGACAGGGCTCTTGTGAGCTCTCCTTCCTGCTCTCGCCATTTAAGGATAGAGAGGGAGATAGGGGTAACAGAGAGATGACATTTTTCCTGTGTGATCAAGGAGATAATGCATCTGATCAGGTTAATTTCTGCTAAAAAAAAAAAAAAAAAAAGTTCCCATCCTGGAAAGGGACCAACAAGGACAGATTCTCTTTATTCAGACCCTTCAGGCACTTTCTCTGGAGCGCCTCTCTCTGGGGATGGGCGCCTTCGTCCCGGGGTCTCCACAAATCCAGGCAGGACCCTGACCCTGGCCCCAGGTCACTAGTATCCTCAGGAATCAGAGCTGATTTCTGACCCAGGTTCCAGTTCCTTACCTTCCAGGGCTGGGATCTCATGGGGCCTCTACCCACAGTCTTTTAAGGAGCAGCATCAGGAGGAAGCTGAGAAGCCACATGTACATCGAGTGGTTCCTGCAGTAAATTACTGTGTCAGAGGTTTGCAATTCCTGTAAAAGAAAAGAAGATGCTGAACCCTGAAACCATCTCAGGTCAGGCATCTCCCAGGCCTTGCTGCCAACCTGGGGCTACTGTGGGAGCCTGACTGTGCTGGGGTTTGTTAGTGCCCCCCCGCAAGGTCCTCCCTCCTCGACCAACCCCATCCTCCTCCTTTTCTGCTGTTTCCTGAAACTTAGAACACAGCAAAGGGCCTGGGGACATAGCTGATCCTCTGAGCATGTGGGACAGAGCAGTCCTGGGCAGTTGGCCTGTGGCAGAGGTGGGAAAGGGAACAGTGTCAGACAGGGAGGGAGGGACATTTCTCCTCAGGAGTGATGGGTTCTGCCTCCAAGCAGGAGACATCAAACCTGTAACCCCCCTGTACCCTTATTTACCTGAAACCCCAGACTGACGCTCATCCCTGGGTGGAATCCAGTGTGTGTCCTGTACTCCATGCTCAAACCCCAACACAAGACATCATGCAGAGGAGAAAATATGTGCTTTCCATGTCTCTCAATCCTGTGTGTTTCAAGAATATTTTCTCCACTCACAAACCCAGAGGTCAAAGAGGAATCACTTACTGTGTACAAAGAGCCACCCAGCTGCCACTTGACTCAGAAGATTCCTCAGCATGACTTGAATGTTGTCTCCGGTCTCCTGACTGGTGACATTCTGGATCAGCAAGGATCCATTGTGAATTATAGTCTGTTGACCACTGTATGGAGATCCTGGGGTACTTACTCCCGTGTTTCATTAATATGATGCAATTTGATGTCTGCACTGTTCCTGCTGTACTGGACTCAGCCTAGAAGATTCTCGGGCAGATGTGGACACCTGAACAAACATCCTTCCCTTAGATAACTGTGGACAGCACCAGTACTAACTAGAGCTGGGCAGAGTCAGTGGGCTCCAGAAGCTTCAGAGAGAGACTAGGAGGACAGAGAGCCATTAATACTTATGACCTGTACTGGGATGGAGAGATGAGAACTCAAAAACTGGGCAGGTCTGTGCTTCCCCGGTGTGGGGGTGTCTGTGTGTCTCCTACTGGTTCAGGACCAGCAGCATGACCACTACTTAGGTGTCTGAATTCTTTTATCCTCCATATCAAATCCTCTTCTCAGGTGTCTGTCCTGCTTACTCCCTCACTGTCCGTGACCTCTGCTCACACTCAGGACCCCCTTGGGAGCTGCCTCTCACACTGACACCTGTTCTAGGACCCTCTGTCTTCATTGTGACATTTCCCTGCTCTGTGCCAGTCATGGCTCTTGTCAGTACCTGTATCACCTTCTAGATGTCGTTGTGTGTCTGTTTCCTTCTCTATAAACATGAGCTCCATGAGGGCAAGGACTTGGAGGGACAGGCTGCAAATATCAGTGGATGACGAACAGTATCACAGGACCTATATTTTGCAGTGTGTCTTTGACCGTCTTCAGGGTCCTGATAACACCATGGTTAGTACCACCTAGTCATGGTTTTTTTCTGGAGAGAGATCCTGACAAATTGTTACTGTTGTCATCAGTTTTCAAAAATTACGCTAGTGATGACCACCTTGGAGAACAAATGGCATCTGAGGTGTCCCTGCCCCTCACCTCCCCCAGGTCATGACAATGTCCAGTTAAGAGCCCCCAACCCATCCTGCTTGCTTCCCCTGTCCTCCCTGCTCAGGGCCACAAAGAAGCCTCTGTCCCCTCTCACAGCCCTGTCCCACCAGGAGACCCCCAACTGTCTTTGATGTCCCTCTTATCACCCACCCTCAGAGACATTCCTCTCTCTCCTGTCAGCAAGAACCCCTGACAGAAGCCACACCATATGCCCGCAGAGGCTGAAGGGGGCACCATGGGGACTGCTCTGCTTTGTCTTCCTCTGAGAGAAGAGCTTGGTCCAGACATGCTCTCCAAACTGCTGCTCCTGACACATCAGCTCTGAGGTGCTGCCTCCTCTGTGCTGAGCCACCTTGTGGGGCAGGAAAACTGTGACTGTCATGTGAGTGGGGCGGGATCTCTGCCAGGACCTCCCTCTGCCCTCCCCTCTCATTATGCCTCCTGGTCCCTCTTCCCAATTTTCAGTCTACATGTGATTCCCCGGAGACTGCTGCAGCCTCTGCCTTAGTTATCTGTGACTCCACACAACACAACGCACACACAACAAAACACACGTGTGTGTCCATGTCCCCCACAGCTGCGGGTCAGGGGCACAGTAGCCTCCCCCACAGCCCTCTCTCATGCCTGCTGACTGTTCCCTGTAGAGCAGGACCCTGGGGCTGTATCAGGAACTCTTGTCACAGGATGTCACTGGCTGGGCATCTGAATCACCTGTGGAACTTTATGAAGATTGTGAGTGTCCAGATGACACCTTAGAAATGCTGCTTCAGCAGCTGCCCAGGTCACATGATGCCCAGCAAAGTGAGACCATGATGGGTGGGTAGCCTCTCCCCTTCCCTGCACACAGGCAGGGGCTGCAGAGCCTGTGAAATGCAGCTCAGTCTGGGCAGGTGTGTCGGATTCTGAGAGCCTGCATCTAACTCCGACCTCTCAGGTGATGGACGTGCTGGCCTGTGGGGACACTTTCAGGCTGGGCTGATGTGCCCAGGACCCTAACAGGAGACCCGTCCACTCCAGTGTTGGCCTCCATGGTGTCCTGACTGGAGTCTGTCACCTCCACAGAGCCTTGGGATCCCATACCCAGGATTATGTCCCTCCGTGACACAGAGCAGCTGGGCACGTGTCTCCAGATCTCAGAGGTGCTGAGAAGGTTGGGTTCTTGCCCAGCACAAGGTCACAGAGATGGCTCTGGAGGAGCAAAGGGGCATCTGAGTGATGACAGGGAGGCCTCCTCTATGTCCTGTGTCACCAGCACGGCCTCTCTCCAGGTACAGAGACCAGGATGGGTGTGTCAGAGCTGCAGTTCCCGGTGTGAAGAGGAAGGTCTCCTGAGTCTCCCCAAAGAGAGGACAGGGATATGGGAGGCCAGGACTGGGCTCCCTGACTCAGTCCTGTCCACGTTCTCCCTGATGGCCTGGGGCCTCTGTCCTCTGCCTGCTGACTGTCCATTGTTACCCACCTCCCCCATGGGGCACAAGCAGGAGTGGAGAACTGTCCTGGGGCCCCCAACAGAGCAGGGTGCTCCTGGACCTCTAGGGAGAGTGGGCAGGATGGACGGGCAGAGGAGAGGGCCCAGTTTTGTTAATAGTGGATGGAGATCAGGGTCCTCTACCTCCTCAGTCAACAGGGTCCTCTGTTCGTCTGTCCTCGTGCGCATGCGTTCCCTTACTGCCCCCTGCAGGACAAGAGGAGACTTGCAGTCAGAGGCCCAGGGATCCCGCCCAGGCCCCCAAGAGTGAGGGCTGCCCCTGACCTTCCCCTTGAGCAGAGGTCAACTCCGACCTCCGGCTGAGGTGCCTTTAGGTGAAGTCTTTGTTACTATGGGGGCCAAGCTCCATCCAGTGCAGACTGAGCCCAGGACGAAGATGGTGCTGTCCAGAGAACCCCATCCAAAGTCAGGAGAAAGTGCTTTCAGGTGGAGATCCGTGTCCCTCAGAATTAAAAGGGTGACCCAGTTAAGGCCCACTTGGAAGAAGTCATCTAGCTGGGCCAAGACATCCGATATCCTGTGCCCCCCATCAGATCAGTGGAGTGTCCCCACAAATCCTCTGTGTCCCTCTGCCCTCCACTCCAGGCCTCCTCCAGGGCCCAGGTAGGAGCAGCTCGAGGTGGACCTGCCAGCCCATCCGTGTGGACCCTCAGCCCTTCTGACAAGGAAGCAAACACAGTTCCTGGCTGCCCATGTCCCTGCCTTCCTGCAGAGTCCTTCTCACTGTGTCACCCTGTGATGGTCAGATGTCTGTAGAGGACCATCGCCAGTGTCCCACAAACACCAGGACTGTGGGGACATGAAGTCACCAATTCAGACAGGGTCAGACAAGGTCCCACCCTCTCCTGGTGTTATCTGCAACTGGAGTGGAGACCGGGGCCCAGTCAGGTGTCTGAGAAGAGGAGGGACACAGGCTGCCAGCCTGGCCCTCCTGGGAGAGGACAGTCACTCAGGGTACAGATGGCAGGGCCTGTGTTCTGGACGAATGGGTTCCCACAGCTCAGTGTTACAGGCCCCTAACGTCCCTGCTGAGAGGAAGGGGGAAGGACCCTTCCTGGGACAGTCGTGGGTGGTGTTGGCCTTCTGCAATATAAAGCCAGCATCCCGTGTCCACAGGACATTCAGTGACTCCCAGGTCCCAGAGTGACAGAATTCCAAGTGTGTCCCCCATCCACGTTATGGGTGCTTGCTGAGCTTCGGGATCATGGTCCGAGCCCTGGAAACTCACAGAGAACCAGGCGCACATGGACCCTGAGCTCGGGAGTTTATTCTGTGAGAGGCAGACAGGCTCCCAGAGGAAACTGAGGAAGAAGGATGTGAATTAGAAGTGAGGAAAGGGCCAGAAGGAAAGTGCTGCATCCAGCAAACCCTGTGCTCTGGGGACCCAGTGCTGTCCTGCTGTCCCTGCCTTTCAGGAGGGATTGGTCCCACATTGTTCCCGTGTCTGTGGACACAGCCACAGGCCCAGAGTACAGGGTCTGGTGACCTTTGGGATGAACCTGATCCCCCCAGAGAGTCCTGCACAGCGGCCATGGGCGCCAGCCCACCCTCTCGGAAGCAGGAACCTCAGGGCACGGCCCTGCCCAGGCGAGTAAAACCTCAGCTTGCCCCACTGCTCGTCACAGGCAGTGGGATACAGTGGGTACGCAGGAGCCCCTCTATTTTTGTATTTGATATATAAAGGGGAAAAAAAGCTAAGACTTTATAACACATCAGTCTGTTGACAGAAAAGCATCCCTTAAATCACTATAAAATGGATCATAATACACTGGAAAAACAAATAACAGTTTGTCAAGCATTGTGATGCATACTTTATTCTTCCAGTTAATGTCCCCTTTTTAATGTAGTAATTATTCTACATATTAAAATCATTTCCTATGTATAGGTTTTCCATTTCTTAGCTATATTTCAACACACGCTGCCCTCCACCACATCACCAACTGTTCTTCCCCATTTTCCCGTGGGCTCCACCACCATTTGACCCCACTTGCCCCAGTCCCTGTTGGTCACCTCAGTTCTGTCGAAATGTCCAAGGGTTGGTTTTATTTCATCTGCTTCTTTGTTTTATCTATTCAGTTTTATCTATTCACTTTCCTCCTGTGAGTGAAGTCATCTGGTCTCTATGTTTCTTCTTTTGACTTGTTTCACTTAGCATCATCCCTTCTAGATCCATCCATGTTGATTCAAATGACAGGATCTCATCTCTTCTAAGGGCTGCGTAGTGTTCCGTTGTGTATATGGATCACAGCTTCTTTCTCCATTCATCTAACATGGGGCACTTAGGTAGCTTCCAGTTCTTAGCCGTTGTGACTAGGGCTGCAGCAAACATGGGGGAGCATTAATGTCCCCTTTTTATAAAGGACAGGCTCAGGCAGGAATGCAGGTGAGAAGGGACAGGCAGGCAGGAAGAAGGAGGATGAAAAACATCTTTATTTTATTTAGTTGATCATCTTGGTCGTTCCCTCAGGTCCCAAGGCTTGAACCCGGGATCTGGGTGCCTGTGGACTGTAGTGGCCAGAGGCTGCGGCTTCACTGCTGAGTCGCCGTGTGCACCAATGTCACCTTTTGCAGCTAAGAAACGACAAGTGCTGATCACAAGCCCTCTGAGTATTCACTTTCCGTGGACTCTGCTATGATTTGTAATAGAAGCTGATACCTGTCCTCTCTGTGAACACGAATGCAACCGCTCTGTGTCCAGTTCTGCTGTCATTAATGTGCAAGGAAGTAAGATACCTTCTTCCCTCAGAGTTGGAAGACACCTCATAACCGAAACTGTGTCCAATTGCTTCTGGGAGACCATGACGCTCCAAGGAGGAAACAATTTGAAAACTCTGCCTACAAATCACATGCAGAAGCCACCTCTCTGTCCCGTCACAATGTCTGGTGGGGTGAAGGACAGAGTTAGAGGGGGATTTCAGTCTCACATTCAAGGGGGAACAGCAGAATCTGCCCAGCATCGGAGAGGTGGGGGTTGAAAGGTAAGGACACAGCAACAAAAACCCTCCTACCTTAATGAGAGAGCATCAGAGGCGCGTGTGGTTCAGACAGAAGCCAGGCTTGGGGGCAGGGTGCTGCCAGCCCATGGGTGACAGAACCCCTGACACTGGCCCGTCACTCAGTCCATTTGGAGATGTGGATTCTGACTGAGAATCATGCCAAGTCATATGTTGTGAAAACAAAGAGAAACTCCCATGACGTCATTTTCTTCTTACTGAGATAATTCTTCAAATCCATAGCATTCACTGCTAGATGGCAGCACCTCAGTGAGAGTGCCTAGTGACTCATAGTAGATTTGTCACCACGTATGCCTTTATCCCAGGGGAATTGCACAGAATTCTCAGCATTGGTGGCTACACCCTTGGAAAACCAGCCTTCCAGCTGGATTGCTGCAGCCGGCCTAGTAGGACGTCCCCCGCAGAGACCTCCTTCTGAACCTGCAGGTGCTCCTAGTCCAAGGTCAAGCTGTTCTCCGCCCCCTCCTACTTCTTGTCCCCCCCCTCGAGAAGAAACGTCCAGCAGAGGGCAGCAGAGGGCAGGCCTGCGCCCCCTGGAACTCCTGGAACATTTTTTACTTTTATGGGGTTTTGAAAAATATGTATTCTCTCTTGTTCATAATGCTACTTTCATTTTTTAAAAAACACTGACATTGTCCCTCAATCTCTATTTCACACCACACAGGAGAGGGTGACCTTTATCACCACCGCTTCCCCTCTCTGTATGGCTTTTGCCCATCACCTGAGACAAACCCGAGCGATTTTAACTGGATGTTTCTTTGTCCTGTTTTGTTTCTCAAGGTAAAAAATGCTCATGATACCCAACCCTCCAATATTCTTTAGATTTGTCCAGGGCGAAGCTCCTGGGACCCCGGGGTCCTCGTGGCGGGACCTCATGCTGGAGGGGGTGTGGTCACATGGATTGGTGCCCTGGAGCCCAAGTCACCACGGAGAGGGGCCCAGTGGCCACTGTAGCTGGACATACAGGACCCAGATGTTCTGGCCCCAGGTTGTTGGGCTACTGGGGAAAATGACTACAGGGCTGTGGCATTAAACACCTTGTCGCTTAGAATCCATGCCCACTGACCTTGGGTGGACAACCGAAGACAGGTCTCCTGGGTATTTCAAGAACCTCTCTGCACTCCCAAGAAATGAGGACAGATACGTC
The DNA here is from genome assembly GCA_004363575.1 of Solenodon paradoxus. Taxonomy (NCBI): domain Eukaryota; kingdom Metazoa; phylum Chordata; class Mammalia; order Eulipotyphla; family Solenodontidae; genus Solenodon; species Solenodon paradoxus. The sequence goes on from RJWH01006406.1 coordinate 53,965, forward strand.
ATTCTCCCTGGCACAGGTGCTCTCAGGTCCTATGGAAACAGGTGGTGCTGAGTCCCTGGACATGTCAACCTGGCCATGACCTGGAGCCTTGAACGGTGTGCGGCTATTCTCTTCCCAGTGTGCAGCTACTGTGTAAATGGGCAGGTTCCTTCCAGCCAGAACTGTGGAGTCACACCGCTCTGTGTTGGCGTTGGCGTTGGCGTTATAAGAACACTTCCCACAAAGACCAAGCTTTCTTCTCCGTGCAAATAGTCTAATTTTGAGGATTTTTCTCAGGGTTTTCCTGGACGGGATCATAGCTTTGCTTTGGGCAGTGGAGCTCAGATTTCTGCTTCTCCACTAATCATGTCTTGATTATGTCTATTAAGTGACACTCTCGATGACACTCATGTTTCTTGTCCCTCGGTATTCCGTGCCCGGGAGCCATCTCCTGGATTTCTGCATTCTTGCAGCATTCCCACATGGCTGCCTCTTGGGATCCCAACTTGTCCTGAGGTCTCTGCTGGCCTGTCTCATCCTCATTGTTCCTGTGACTTTTGGCACTGTGAGCCCAACTCTGACCCAGAACCACCTCTTTCAAACCTGATCTGGACATCGGAGACTGAAAGGAGCCTGATGGGGCTACAGAGGTGCCAGCAGGGCCACCTCCTTCTGGAACATTGGGGAGACGTGGCTTCTTTCCCTTTTCCAGTCGAATCCGCCTGCATGCAGGGCCCATGTCCCTTCCTGTCTGTTCAGAGCTCACCACTCCTGTTTCCGCTTCTGCTCCCCTCTCCTCTCATGCGTTTGCCACTCCTGCCTCCCCTTTATGGGAGCAGGTGACAACTTCCACACCTGGATAAGCTGAACCATTTTTGCCACTAAAACTGTCCATATGTCCGCTTTGCCGCGGCGGCCACCGCTGCGGAGCAGACAGCACCAGACTCGGTCGTCTTCCAGCAACAGCGGCGGCGGTGTCGCTCAGGAATCTGCAGTGTGCCCCACGCTGAACCGTTGACCATCAGCTGGAGTCATCCCGAGGCACTTGCACCCGCCGTCTGGTGGCTGATGCCGCTGTTGGCTGGGAATCTCTGGTCCGTTCGCAGTGGTCTCTCCCTGGGGCTCCATCAGGCGTTCACACGGGGCGTGACTTCCAAGTGAGCTCTGCTCATTTTCATGCTCTTGGGGCGTCTTTCCCTTTCCCTGGGTGCTGGGGTCGGACTTCCAACATCCTTGTCAGCCCCCGGCCCCAGAGCAGAGCTCCCAGCAGCCGCAGACCTGCCTCAGGCTGACAAAGGAGGGCCCGCTGGGGCTGGAGCCTAGAAGCTCAGCCCCTTACATCCCCAGTCTTGGGAGACGCCACTGAACGGAAAAATGCAGCCCTTTTTCTCGAAGAGGAAGAAAGCGGGAAGGACGAAGGCAGGCAGGCAGGCAGGCAGGCAGGCAGGCAGGCAGGCAGATTGCGGAGGAAGAAGCATCTCTTCCTTCAGGCGTTCATCGTCATGCTCCCCGCGGCGGGGGTCAAGGACCTTGATCCTTGGGCTTTGCGTGGACTGTGCCAGAGACTGCGGACTTCACCGCGGAGCCACGAGGGCGCACCAGGAACTTGTGTTTAA